>JASDQU010264859.1:4553-15394 GCA_032191745.1 Picea mariana
ATGCCCTCAATAGTCTTTTGGAGGTCCAAAAGCTTTCCAATGGGGAGGTGTGATCCAGGGGATCAAATTTTGCTCAAAATTCAAAGTGCTCGGAATCGCTTCAAATTGAACGAGAGCGTAGGTCTCATCATCACGAACCCAACGAAACTTGTTTGGGTTCAAACAGATGTCGGATGAGAGAGATATCATGTTATATTCAAATTGACAAACAAGCAAAAAAAATGTGTTGACTGTACAGTCCATACATTCCATACAGATGCTGATAAGGCAGGGCCATACGACATGTGGTAGGTGTTGGTTGGAAGTCATGTGGACGAGTTGGTGTATGAAACGTGGCAATGGTGTCGAATGGAATGCTGACACGTGGCCCAATCAATGGCCTCCACGTGTCACCCTGGTGTTGGTTTAAAATTTATGTTGTTGGATGGATTCGACCCCGCGTCCTCCAGGCAGGGGTAAAGCCTTGGGAAGGGCTGCCCAACCGGTGCGCCACCATTTGTTTCTTATTATATATATGAGTTTTAAATTATATGAATTGATATAAGTTGTGATATGGGGCACGGTCCGGGGCTGGGGCTTAGCCCCGACCCCCAGTCATATATGTTTGTAATGTAACCACCGGTGCAGTGCACATTCCAAATCATTTACCACATGTTTTAAAACATAACCCCTTTCTGTATGAGTGTACGGTCACATGACTCATATGCCCACGGACTTGGCGGTTAGGGGTTGGGCGCGCCCTAACCGTCCTACAGTTCACACCATTTTGAGGTTTCTCCTGGTGCTATATTTTCACACAAATATGCGTGTTGGGGCTAGGTTGAAGAGGCAGAGGTGCATTTTGGCTATCGAGAGACAACAAGTTTGAAGGGGAACTTCCAGGAAGCCTATCTTCTTCAATTTTTGGCCAAAGGAGATGCTGAAAAAGCCCAGCTAGGGGTTTTTGGATGTTCTGAAGCCATTGGAGCCATCATTTTGGAATTTTGAGCATTGTAAAGCACATATTTTAGCACTTTGAGAAAATAATACAAAAGATCCATTAGAAGCTGGACCAGGAGATGTAGCCCAAGATAGGGGTGAACTCCTTTATCATTTGTTGTGTTATGTGTTTTCTGTTCACTGTTATTTGCCATTGATTATATGCATCTTGAATATATAATTTCTATAAAAGGTGTGTTTGCAAAATTGATCTATTTGCATAAGAACACTTGAATTAAAACTTGCAAATATTTTCAAGAAAACAAGTCTTTATCAATTTCAGATCACCAACAAAAGCTAGTCCAGGGCAGCTACTCGAGGTTACAATCATGAATCGTAAGTACCCAAAAATATTAATAATATTATTTGTATCACATTACAACTTTCAGGTAATTGCAACCAAAAACATTAAAAATCCATACCCTTATGCAATGCAGGGCGACGACTTCAGAACTGAAACTGTGGAGGAATACCTCCAGCTTGGTTACAAGTATGGTTATAAAGCCGTGGTTGACCGTAGTAAAAGAATGGAGAAGACCCCAAGATCCAGTTTGCGAGATAAGGTAAATAAAAATCAGTCCACATTAACCTTTCATTACTTATAAAATACGTAAATGTTTGATATCGTCCATAATTTAATGTCTTACTTTGTTTTAATCAGGGGAGAAACACTATCAATGAAACCATTAGTACTGGAAAATAGAGCATTGATAGTGAAACATCACAACCAGAAGATCATGGTACTCCCCAACATCCCCATCCCAGTGGGGTGCAACCCTAAGATGATCCTGTGACTATGGCCCATGACTGTAAAATGGTTATATATTAATCATATACTTAATAATTCTATACTTATAAATTTTGACGTTTCAATGGCAGAGAATGTCATAGTTGATCCTCCTCAACTTGAACATCAGGTGAATAGGCCGAAAACCATTCCAATAGTGTCAACTAGAGGACCAGGTAAATAATTACATTGCAAAGTTTTTTTTTAATATTAATGAACTACTTCAATGATATTTAAACATGAAGTCATTGGTGATGGCCCCTCACAGCAGCATCCACACCGTGGGTATGAGACCAGACGTGCTCGGCATGAAAGAAATGAAACAACATCAGTTGTTGAAGAGCACCCAGTAAATGAAGACATGGAGATGGATGAATTACTTAAGACCTGGAAAACACAAAAGAAGACTAAAATAAATTAATGATGTGTAATAATTTTATAAGACAGTCAGATGTACATTATATAGCTGAACATGTAATGACACATATAATGCATTGACATTATGGGTAATTTTTCATCTGATAATCTACACAAGGCTATTTCTATGGCTTGTATATATCTGTGAATGTAATTTTTTTATACACCTAATCATAATTTCAGCTTCTCTTATACTTGGTATATATTGATTCAATACTCCTTGGTTTTGTTGGTTCTATTGGCCTTGACATACAATTCCTGTATCAATTTGTGGCTCCATGGATATCATCCTAGCGATTTGAAGTCATTGGTAAACATGAAATTTAAGAGATTGAATTGTTAAAGTTTGGATTTAAATTTTACATCCTTGTTTGTTTGTGGGTTTCAAGAGTTCCAAAATTGTATCTCTTTGTCTTTTAAGAATGGTAATCTCTTTGTATTTTAATATATAACGTGAGAATCCAAGCAAGACTTGGTGCCTTGTGCTTGGGCTATGGAGTCTAGGCAACAAATAGAAATTGAATATGCAATATGCAACTTCCAAAATCTTGTGACATGATATATGCAACTTTGAAAGTCTTGTGACATGTGACATGTGGCAAGCATCTTTTCCAAGCAATGTCAAAACTTGGTGAAACATGCAAAAATTAATTTTGGGGAAGATGCAATAAGAAGTTTTTGGATGCTGTAAAAAGAACTTAAAAAATATTACAACTTGTCACATGCATTTTTCAAAATCTTGTGACATGTGACATCCATATTTGAAAATGTTGCGACATGAGATATGCAACATGCAAAAATCATATGTTCCATGCACATGAACTTTGAACTTGGTCTGACTTGTTAACTTTGAACTTGGTCTGACATGTGACATGCAAAACTTGAACTTGGTGCGACGTGTGATATGTGAACTTTGAACTTTGTGTGACATGCAACATGCATCCTTTTGCAACTTGTGAAACACATGTTTTAGTATTTTCACCATAACTTTTGAACCCAAAATTTGTTTTGTGTCATATTTTTACCATTGTAAAGGTCTTGTCAAGATATGAAACTTCATTGTTACAATGTGCATCATCTCAATCTTCATGTCTACAATATGTGGAGGGTTATTCAATGTTTCAAGACTTTCTTCATATTTTCCTACTTTAATCCTCTCATGGTCATGTTAATCCATATAGAGGTTCATGATATAAACACTCATTGTTCTAATGTTGACATAAATTCCAATCTTCACTTTGTCGATTTGAGAGCACCATTTTGGCAACATTTTAATGTTTGTAGTTCCATGAAATTTCTTTTTTTTCTTCAACAACACTAAGGATTAAACATGAGGGGTTGGAAATGGCGATGTAAAACATTTTATAATATTTTTCATAGCATTACCCTTCTTTTCATTGTGTCTCACATGACAAAGAAACAAAATCACATTGCAACTGTCAATTTATATGTGGATGGTTATTCAAGGTTTCAAGACTTTTTTCATATTTTCCTACTTTAATCCTCTCATGGTCATGTTAATCCATATAGAGGTTCATGATATAAACACTCATTTTTATAATGTTGACATAAATTCCAATCTTTACTTTGTCGATTAGAGGGCACAATTTTGGCAACAATTTAATGTTTTTAGTTCCATGAAATTTCTTTTGTTTCTTAAACAACATTAAGGATTAAACATGAGGGGTTGGAAATGGCGATGTCAAACATTTACTCTTTCACACATGTGCATCATCTCAATCTTCATGTCTACAATATGTGTAGGGTTATTCAAGGTTTCAAGACTTTATTCATATTTTCCTACTTTAATCCTCTCATGGTCATGTTAATACATATAGATGTTCATGATATAAACACTCATTGTTATAATGTTGACATAAATTCCAATCTTCAATTTTTCGATTAGAGGGCACAATTTTGGCAACAATTTAATGTTTTTAGTTCCATGAAATTTCTTTCGTTTCTTCAACAACATTAATGATTAAACATGAGGAGTTGGAAATGGCGATGTCAAGCATTTTACAATATTTTTCATAGCATTACCCTTCTTTTCATTGTGTCTCACATGACAAAGAAACAAAATCACATTGCCATTGTCAATTTATAAGAACATACTAGACTTACTTCACTTCTAGCTTTGGTCACAACAGTAACAAAGAATTTTCCTATCTTTATATTTTTGGAAATCGACATCATCCAAGGGATATTATTTTTACTTAAATATATAATGATCTATTTCTTTTGGATAATTTTCATAGGCATTGATAATATCTARGGATTTTTTACTATTGGCATTTCAAGGGAGTGTTCATCATCTAATTCAGGGTATTYGATTATCTMTTTTGAAATGTAATCTCCCTTATYACCCMACCAAGTTTTGAAATCATTTTCTGATTCATACCAATGTTTTATTCCATTTTATCCAAGTTATTATACCACATCAATGCCTTTACTTGAAATATCTACACACAATTTTATGATTATATCTTTGTGCTCAGCCTTCATACCCTCCATTAGTCTATGGAATTTTTTTACATGTTCAAATATAGATGTAACAATTTGACCTCGAAATCTTAGGTTGAGGTTCATCCATATACATATATATAGACATGAATTTGGGTACTTTGGAATTCTAGTGAAATACAAAGGACCAAAATATTTAAGGGTTCCTTCTTTATTATAATTTTATTTTCTCAAAACCTAGTGTTGCATTTTTATTTAGGTCATCATCATATTTTTCTTATAGTTTCCTGTGTAAACCTATTATTTCAACCTCCTTTGTTGGTTCCTCATGGACAAATTTCATAATTTTGTCATTGATGAGAGAAACCAATGTTATGGTCCCGATTACTTGTCACTCATGTTCTTCAATATCATACTTGATTCACATAACCTAATTAAGCATAGATGAAGGATAATTTCATTTCACTTTGATTTAGCACCAATAATTTGATTATCATTGAACCCATGGTTAGTGTTAGATGCAATATATCCTTAATTTTGTACTATAGTTGAAGACAAAGAGAGATCAATCCTATCATCAAGTTCTAGAAGTTCTAGAGCATCACATGCCATAACATTTTTATCTTGAAACATGCCATGAACATGTTCACATTCTCCATTTTATATTTCAATATTGGGATCATTAGTATCCCATTCATTACTGTAAATTCCCAAGGTTTTTCCACACATCTTACAAATCACTACTAAAATAGAGGGAACCCAACACCATTAATGAAGACAACAAAATAAACAACAATGAGAGAGTTTTGAACATATGTCAACTAATTTGTCCCTTTAAAAAAACTTCATTGATGTGCAAGGGAGCAATGTGTCTATGAGAAAATACCAAATATCTATCCCCCACATATATTCAATAAGGTGTGTGGGATAAACACACCCTCAAAACAAAAACAAAATCACAATAAGAAACCTAAAACCCTAGTATCATGCTTAGAGCTTAATGTAAAGGCTTTGAGCCAACACCTTAGGCCTATGAACCAATACCAAGATAAAGGGAACCCAACACCATTGATGAGGTCAAAAAATAAATTACAATGAGAGAGTTGTGATAGAATGTCACCTAAACTACAATAAGTAAGAAAATAATGCAACTTTTGTGGATAATAAAAGAGAGCATGAGATGTCATCATCTTCTCCAACTAATGCCATGCCTCCACTTGGAAATTCTAGGAATTTCCATACAAAAAGAGGAGAATCAAGTAGCAACAGAAACCACCATGAATATAGTTGAAAACTTGTAACTAAACCTTCAATGGAGATATTAGGAAAGGAACCCACTATCACAACAATTATTATGGTTTGTGAAGCCCCAAGATATGCATTAGATATGTTTAGGATAACCTCTCATACCCATAACACAATGTTAAAAGTCATCTCCAAGAAAAATACCAAATTATGATGTTTTTCTTAATAATCATTGTAGTAAATGTCATATAGAGGATCCTCATATAACTGTCCATTGACAATGATTTGACAAAGACTCCCCTTCTTAGGGTTCTATCCAATTCTATTATTTCAATCCTTAAATATTATGCTCACCACCCCATCAATATCTCTTTTGTGTTGCACAAAACTATAGTAGTCAAGATCTTGATCCTCCTGGACCAGAGAAAATTTATCCATAACAATCAAAGGGATGTGCTCCATAATTGGAGTTACCATGTCAGACCTTGAAATGCCTTGCATACCATTTCTTTCTCTCATCCTCAATACAAGCAACTGGAAACTAATGATTCAAAGAAATATGACTTCCCAACACCATGCTATACCAGATCTATTGAATCCAAGGAATCAAACATTTTCCCTGGAAACAATGCCAATCGTCAGCTCCCAACATTTCACTTTGAAATATGAAGACCCACATAACAATCAAGGAAAGCTCAATTCTACTCAAGAGTTCTCACTACCACCAAATTTTCTCAAACCACATACTACTAATATGCCAAAGGAATCTTAGCAAGTGGATCCATTGCCCTCACTAGTTCCTCCATCATTTCAACATATTGCATATGAGACATAGCATGTTAGTATCTCATCTTTACTAACTTTTGTATAGGACATTGGTTGTTCTTTTAATTAAAATCCAATCCAACTTATATTCCATTAATTTAACATAAATCGGATGTCACACAATGAAATAATGTTTACTCTAGAAACCCAAATGGGAAAAACAAATTTCAATGGTTACTCAATTCTCATTTTGAGAATCTTTGGTTACAATGTAACTCATGGATCTTTGTGCATACTTTCCTCTTTGGCCAAAATACCCTTTGAGAGTTGTGTCACAAGAATGAATAGGAGATCTTGGGGGTAATTAGAAGGCCAAGAGATCGACCTTTTAGTTCCCATTGCTCTCTCTCTTTTTTTCTCCTATTTTCATTTTTCTATTTTATTTTGTTTTACTTTTCTTTCTTTGTCTCATTTAATTTATAAAATTTGCATTGTCCTTTATTATATAACCTTCATTAATTTTTAAATTACACTTGTAGGTATTGATTCTTACAATCATTCTTGTGTTCAGATCCATTTCAAATCATGCTTCCCCATTGAGAGGATTTTTGGTCTCCAAAATATTAGAGGACCAATCTAGAACTATGTGCCAACTTTATGTTTCTCTTGAATGTGGATCTAACTATGAATGTTGGATTTCGTTACTGGCTCAAGTTCTTTCTATGGATTTATCTCTAGTTCCTAGATTTCTTTTTCCTTCATTACAAAAGTATCCTCATTGACTCTAAGCTCTAAGAGATATTAAGATCCAACTCTTCACTCATAATTCATTCCCATCTTTAGAGTGCAAGTCTCTTGCATTTTCACACTTGGATACAATCTATCTTGGAATTTAACGAATCCAAGTAGAATTCCAGTTTTATTGTTCAGTGTGAATCCAACAAGCTATGCTATCATGTAGAAATTCCACAAGAGGATGTGTGAGTGACCTCCTTCTACTAGGGCCAATTGGTTCCTGACATGGAAATGTTTTTCTGATATTGCACATGATTACCAACACTCTATCCATGCAACAACCTCACTTGGAGGACCTCCTTAGTGTTCAATAATAGCACCTTGTTTCACCCAAAATAGTTGACAAATCCTACACATGTATAATTGTAGGTGACATTCATCAATAGGCTATAGTCTTGAGGATGAGGGTGTGTTATCACCTTAAAATTGCTCACTTGCACCATTTTTAGTAGTTACACATGAATACATCACAATTGGCATGCATAAACCTCATTTGAAGCCCCTTTCCATCGTCACATGACCTCAAACTTGTTGGAATTGACCTAGTTAAACCTTGAAATTGACCAAAAGAGGTTATCATAGACATTTCCCCCATTATGTGCATGCATATAGTGTAGATATACCACCCAAAAGTTGTGCTTCCCTTTAAAATCACTAATTTTGTTTATTTATGACCCCCATCAATGCACTCCAATTTTTATAATGGGATGTTAATTATATGTGAAACCATGTTAAACTCTAATTGCTATTTTTAACTTTGATCTAGTCATCTTTAAACATTGTAAAGAAGGTCATGTTAATGCAGTTATCCACTACACAACTATAATTGATTCCCGACCTGTCATTGACAAGAGTATTGAGTTATGGAAAATGATTTTTTTTCTTTGTGTGCAACTGTTGATTCATAATCTGGATAGTTAAATAGAATATTGTGTCTTGGTTCTACATTTGCCTTGCCAGATATAAACTTTAATATTGCATTTATTGTGGAAAATATCGTTTTATTAATTATCTGCAACTGTCAGTGTCCTTGAATTGTAAATGGAACCCACCCATAGAAGGAAACATAGGCTAGACATCTTACAGAAAACAACACAAAATGTGGGAAACTCCAGGAAATGGGGAAGTCTCAAGAAACAGGAAAGGAAACTAACATCAAAAAATAATATCTTTGACTTTTCAGACTATTGTTTCATCATTCATCCACTTTAGTACACAAGTTGCATAAAATTCAAATGCCTAGATGATAGACTTGTCATTGCTGTCCTTCATATCAAATTTGAAATATTAAATCGTTGTTCAGATTCATATAAAAAATAGGTTAAAAAATCTAAAAGGTGAAAATAGAACTGGAAGTTGTGCGCTAGTATCATAAGTACAACAAAATGAATAATGGCACCATTGTAAATTAGAGAACATTTCCTTCCTTGTTCTTAAGAACACCATTATTTTTAAATGCTTGGTTGTTAACTGTTTTCACTGTATATAGTTTTTATATGGTTCAGTATTTCTTAGGGTATATTGTAGTTCAATATTATACTTGTGTTTTATTCCTGAATTTTTATTAATGAATGTTATAGATGTTTGGGAATTTTTTTTGCTCAAAAATCCTTTTATAATTGGCTCAAAAATCAAATTTTATTTTTTTTGCTCAAAAATCAAATTTTAATTTTTTTTGCTCAAAAATCAAATTTTAATTTTTTTTGCTCAAAAATTATTTAAAAAAAAAATAAATATATGTCGTTGCAATAGCGATGACCTCAATAAATATTGCGACGAAATTGCTATACAAATTATGAAAAATTGTATAACAATTTGGTCGCAAGATACCTTGTTCTCGTCGCTCTTGCGACAATCCCTTCGATAGCTGATTCATTGCAAAATTTCTTTCGCTTATCGATCTTGTGACAATTTCCCTATATTTTCGTGCGTGAAATGATGTCCCTATATTGTCTCTCTTGCGATGATCTCTCTAACATGTTGCTCGTGCGACGATCTCCCTACCTTGTCTCTTTGTGATGATTTTCATTGCTAGTCGCTCCTGTGACAATTTCCCTCCTTTGTTTCTCTTTCAACGATTTCCCTACTTAGTCATTCTGGCGACAGTATTTATTCTTTGTCGCTTTTGTGACAACTCCCTAGTGTCATCTCTCTTGCAACGTTGTGTCAGGTTCGTCGCATGTGCCACGCCATGTGAAGCGACGTTTGGGAGACTGAAGATTCATCACAATATCCACGACATAATGTCCCAAGAGCATGGAAATAGTCATTGCAAAATGACCCAAATTTGCTAATGACGAAGGCCAGAAACAACCATCTCATAAGATATTTTGGGCAGTGGCATACCCAGAAATATGACCGCCACATGCTCTAGAGTGGCAATCATTCAAAGCTTTCTCATCTTCATCGTAAGTGAGACATCGTCAAAAGATGGAATCAATACCATGACGGTAAAGGGTGTCCCCAAGGATAATGTATTGATGGGATTGCTACCAGATACGATGATGATCGGTACTAGAAATATCAGGATGGATAGTTTAGGGCTGGAGATAGATGATGATATATCCATACCATACGTCGTCATAACTGATCAGAAAGAGGGATTCGTTAGGTAAGGAATCCTCTGCCACAATTTCTGTCTTAGTAGAGGGAAGGTCATAAATCAAATCAACAAAAACCAAAGATTTATTTGGCTTGGAACGCTCAAACTCCAAATCAAACTCCTGGAGAATAACTATCCATTTAGAGTATTTCCCCCCCAACAATTGTTGGGTAAGGATGTGTTGCCTGGGGTTGTAATCGGAAATAATAATGGTTCTGCGTAATAAGATGTAGTGATGAAAACATTGAACAACTCGAATAGCTACCAAGGCCAGTTTCTCCACATGTAGGTATTTGGTTTCGGTAGTCATGAGACTCTGACTCAAATAGTGCACAACATGTTCATCATGTGAGTCATCCTCTTGGACTAAAACCATAGTAATGGTAGAGTCCGAAGCAGCTAAGTACAAGAAATAATCTTGACTATAATTAGGTGGAAACAACAGTGGTGTATGGGTTAAGGTGAGTTTCAAAGCTTCAAAATCTTTGTTTGCAATGTCGTCCCATACAAAATCGTAACCTTTCTTTAGAAGCCAAGTAAATCCTTTTGTTAATTCAGCATAGTTGGGGATGAATCGACATAAAAAGTTTTCCTTCCCTTGCAAACTTTGGAGTTATGTTAAGAACCAAACATCAATATAGCATAGAAAAACCTCAAGAAAAGTACTCAACGCCTTGAAAAAAAGATAATATCAGATAATAAGCCTCTTTGAGGGGGCAACCTCCTTTTACCCCACTTAAATGTTCAAGTACAAGATGATTCAAAATGAAAATGTCTCCTTGGTATATA
>JASDQU010264861.1:1580-15355 GCA_032191745.1 Picea mariana
TCTACAATGAGCACATGTCCCGGAGTTGGAGCCAGATGTTATCCCCGATTTCTAGGGATAACTAGGAGATCATGTCTCGAGGCCCACAGGTCCTAGACATGGAGTACCAAGAGCAGGATTGACCTGAGCATGGTCTTGGAGGGCCCATCTTTCTTCTCCTTCATCAAACTTGTCTTGTCAGTAGCAACAACATCCATCTTGGACTTGTATCAGAGAAGACTCTTGCTGCATGAGGTAATTGGTCCAGGTATCACGATATGTGTCATTTTTTATCATTATAACCTTTAGATATATGCATCTTACTCCTTTTGTTTCTGACAACTGCTTGGATCTTACATTGACCCACTTGACCATGGTTGAGGGGATTAACAGGGTGCCCTAGAAAGCTTGTACCCATAGGTTTTGGTTTTCCACCCGGGGGATTTCTGAAGAGCCATCGTCCGCTCCCATCATATCATCACTTTTACATCTTATCCCCCACTCATCTGCCCCATTCCCCTAGTCCGGGCATTAGGATGATCTGTTCGTGGAGTTACACCTTATCTCGTGGGAAGAAGGGGCTAAAGGCCTAGAAGGTAAAAGCAGCTGGTAAAAGATAAAAGCCATAAAAAATGAAACCTAGAGATGCCTCACCCAAGGATCCCCGAGAAGGCAATAAAAAGCCTCTCAGCAAGAAAGAAGAGGGACCCGAAGAAAAATAACAAAACAAGACCTAGCCAAGAGGATAGGGGGTCTCATCACGAGCCAGCCTATTATATTCATGGGCACCTAGCAGTATGACATTGCCATTATCTAGTTACTACGCCAGGGCAGTGACCTTTGGTTGCATGGCCAAGGGAAAGGGGGTCTCATCACGAGCCAGCCTTATCATCTCTGTGAAAGTGCTTGTGTGTAACATTGTCATCTCTATTCACCATGCCAAGGCAGTGTCCTCTAGTTAGACCTTGAAATAAATAAGAAAATTCCATAAAGAAAAGAAAGAATAAAGGCAATAAAGGGCTTGGAAAGAATTGCATCCATGACGGGTACAACTCGCCTTCTACAAAGGCACCCATAGGTAATATCGTACATCCTTGTCTTTCACTCTACCCGTATGTCTGGACATCCCTTGACCATATCACCTCGTGTTACATGGCTTGGATGATATCCTCTAGAGACTTTCCTTTTCTTATGGATGCTAGCCCAATAGGGTATTTTTTCTTTTTCTTCGGCTTTGTATAGTAGGTCATTGTAATATATTTGAGCTATTGAATGGTATATTAGGGGTTTTATGCATATATTTGATAAAATTAATGATGAAACATGATCGACATTGCTATGATCCCTGTGACTAATGAGTCCAAGGAGGGCGAAGTTTTTAATGTGCAGAACCATGCCCGATGGACAGGTACCAGTTGGACCGGTACACATGGCGAGATGATTAGCTCGGACCTCCATGGGGCTGAAGAGCCCATCAGATGGTTGTTGGGACCCATCAGGGGCAGAGACAGGACAATGATTGGTTGAGATCTTGCACATGAAAATAAGAAGGATGTTCCACCCAGGACACTTTGGTTGAGCCTAGCCCAGGGGGGTTGACCCCTCTCAGATGGAGCGTTTCCCTTTGATGAAAATGATGTCACCCAGGAGGCCTTGACGTCACCTTGAGCGTGTGGCAGTTTGACAGGACGAATGGCACGTGCAGTAGCTTTGAGGAGCCCAAGAAGGGAAAACATTTGACTTCTGGATGATGCACTAGCCCCAAATGGGCCTGACGTCTCCCTCAGAGGGGCTTGACATCTCACTTTTTGCTCATTTAGGTCTTTACTTAGCAATTAATGTAAAAAACAGTATGATTTTGGTTTGTAGCCTTGTCGGCTATTTTTAATGACCTAATTTTCATTATAGGTCAAGATACACTATATATTGAGGATGTTTTTCCCTCATTTGAACAATAACACACAACTCACTCTCTTGTGAGGTTTGATTTTTGCGCCCTACTTGGGTATTTGGTCTTCTAAAGTGAGGTGCACTTGTTGATGGAAATATTTTCTTGGCATGTTTGGCATTTCTCTTGAAGGAAGGTGTACAACTAGGGTTTGCATATGATTTTCATCATGATATGTAAGTGTTTTTCTTGCAAAACTTCTTAATTGAATGGTTGTAGGTTTATATTCTTGCATTTACTTATAAATTTGCTAATTTTAAAAACCCTGGGTGACAAGCACACAAGTAGGTCCTTGTTTCATGTCCCCTTAGAGAGAAATTTTCAGCCATTGAAGAAGGAAGAAAGAGCCTATCCTTTGCTACACTCTTCCCACTTCTTCCCTTAAGCTAGCTTTGATTTTAAAGGTTAAGAAGGAGGTGACGTCCCAGGCCTAGGTTATCTACACCTAGGGCCATCCATCTTCTAGGGTTTTTGTGATAGAGCCTTGCCATTGCAACACTCTCCCTCACCTGATCCTCTTGTTTTAACTCTTCTCATATGCTAGCCATTTTTCCAAGTTTGACCTAAATAAGGAGGAAAGAGCACGAGGCCTTGCTTAAGCAACACCGGAGTGAGCCTCTTTCCCTTAGGGTTTTGATTCTAGGGCCCTGCCATTGCAACACTCTAG
Organism: Picea mariana; assembly: GCA_032191745.1. Classification (NCBI taxonomy): domain Eukaryota; kingdom Viridiplantae; phylum Streptophyta; class Pinopsida; order Pinales; family Pinaceae; genus Picea; species Picea mariana. Next base: position 4,175 of record JASDQU010264861.1, read on the forward strand.
AACCCTTCCCTCTTGTCTTTAGCCTATTATTCCTTCAACGTTGTGTCCTCTCCTTAAATGACTCCATCTACCCTTAGGCACTAATCTTAGATATACAACATTGAAGTGATAGTGCTCAAACCAACTCTCAAAACTTTAAATTTCGAAACCCTGACTAACTAGCTAACCCTAACTAGGCTGACGTCACACTTGGTTATTCCATCTTGAGACATCAAATTTTGATGATAAGCAATTAGATGATGATTGAAAGCATTTATTGAATAAAGATAGGTTAGATACATTGTTGATTACATCATCTCAATAGTTATTGATGAATTGATGCTTCTCCATTGCTATATTGACAAAACGTTGATCTCATTAATATCTGTTGTTTCACATTGCTTATATATATAAATGTCAGATAGTCACATGAAGTGCTAACCCACTGAATTATAGCCTGCATATATTATTTGCTATTGTCTTATTCCAGGCAGGTGTTCTCATTTGGGCATACACTTCTTTATTCACTGATTAGTCAGGCTTTCTAACCTTGGTGGTAACCTGTGAGGAGAAACTTTTGCCTTGTCCTTTATACTTCAGCCTCTTCAAAACCCCAGGTTACCGGGGACATGTCCCCTGGGTTAACCTCCCTAAATAGAAAGAACCTCCCCATTGAGGTGACATTGGGTGGGGAAGGTTCCTGTTACGCCAGTTTGACTTCTATCCTTTGGCCTTTTGACCTAGCTACAAACTGTGCGATAACAGTCTTTTTTAACACTTTGAAATTCCTCCAAAGAAAATGTGGCTCAATGTTCATGAATTATTATTATTAATATATGCATAACCCATCAAAAAATTATATTTGAAATTACAAAGTATGTGTATTATTACTTTCTATTGAAATTTCAACTTATATATTTGGTTGTTCATTAAATTTTAACATTTTAAATAATTGGAAGGGCAATATTTTTTTTAAATAATTTTTGAAGTGTGTACCTAGTTTATTCTCATAAATTGAAGTACAACTGTTTTTTCAACTTTTCTTCATGGAAGGGTTGAATGAATATATACGCTTCATATTGAAATTAAGAGTAGCCCTTCAAATTTGACCATCGGATGGTAGTCATTATAGAAATGTATATATTATTTAAATAATACTATATTAATTTTCAAGGACTACGAAGGATTTGAAAGATTATGGTTCCAACACCTCCAAATTAAGACATATTTACATCTATTAATTATAAAAGTTAAAAATAAATTTCTAACATAGTATGTTTGAAAGCATAAATGAACACAATATTCAAAGAGATTTGAAGATAAGTGGAATGTAATAAAAAAAATTCTATATAAAACTTATTTGGTATTTAAATATTTTTAAATGTATGGTTTGGGGAAAGCCAAGTGTGCACTCCAACTGGTACACCGATTGAAAATTAAACATTTTAATATCCATATCCAATGTAACACCATTCATCAATTCTCGTATCAAAGGAAGGCATCAATGTTCACTGAACACAACACTCCAAAACCATTCTAGTTGTGTTCAACATTATTATTCAAGCTAACATTTTTAATATTATGGAATTTCCATAGTCATAACAACAATAGTGCTTTGTTAATCTTTGTCAAATACTATGCAAATCAAAATAATATAAGTAATTCAAATACTTCAAAGTTAAAAAAAAAATACTTTAAAGTTCAAACAAAGTATGCCTCGGTCATATGCCTTTCCAAATAAAAAATAACTTCATTATGAAGGTGTTAGTATATTTAGACACTTAGGATTTAGTTAAGATCAACTTGGTCTAATGTGTCTTTAGGTAAAAGTGTGTTTCTTTAGTATGCATTTGTAGTTATATAATTTAACAGTCACGATATGTTCTAGACATAAACTAATTTGACAACTCATATTCTCTTCGATCTCAATGACTACATTGATCTATGGCTTAGCACTTGATTGGTCCATGATCTCTATTTAAAGAGCATGGAGGGTCATTTGTTGATGTTCAATTGTGAAAAACTCTCTTGTAAAATATTTTCTTTTGTGTTAATATATTGCCTCAAGTGGCCACGTTGGCTGAGAAAGTGGATTGTTTCCATCTTCAAGGGTTTTAACCACATAAAAAACATTAGTGTGTTGATCATTGATCTGGCTGTGTGAGTGGTTACTAAAGGTGTTATTCCTGTGTGTGAATACCCTATTTTTTGAACATGGTATTAGAGCTCGTTTGAAGACCTGCTCTGGTTGTTGATTGAGATCTTGAATTCATCTTGTTTCATTTCTAGGCTCTGCTATTTATGTACATTTTCATGTTGAAAGGAATGTTCCATTGCATTCAAAGAACTTCTTTTAGTAAGAAATATTTTTTATTTCACTCGAAAAGGTTTTTGTTTTCCCAAGATATGGCCATTTTAGTCAAATCCAGAGGTATAAAGCACGAATACACCCTTTTTAATTTTTTTTTTTTATAGTTAATATTTCAGTTTTTTGTTTTTATTTCTAGGTTGATACTATTTCCGGTCTACGTATTCTCTTTTATGTGCACTCTATGCAATCTCGACAAATCATAAATAGAGCGTAAAATGTTTTCTCTTCTGTGTATGCTCTTTGCTCAGCACTGTATGCGAGCTCGACAAATTAGAAACATAGAGAAAACTTGCATTTTCCAAGTAATATAACTGAGATCTAATCCCTTTGTTGTTTAGATTTGTTTTTTTTTCCAAAATTTCACTTGTTTTTGTATTAGCATGTGAAAATAATTTTTTTGGGGGGTAAGCACACACTTCGAGACAGAGCTCCAACACCAACATCTGTATCCTCCTTCATTAAGATTGGTGTGTATTTTGCATTAGCTCACTTGGTTGAAAGTTGTTTTATTTAATAAGAGGTCTTGAGTTCAAGTCTCTTTTTTAAGTTATTTTTTGAAAAAATTCATGCAAACTTGAGTTATCTCATAACTTTATTGTAAAGTGCATTTCACTTAAATTATAAAAGTGAATCACTATTAAATAACTTTAATATTTTCTTTTAAAGTTATTTTTTTTGCATACAACTTTAATTTATAAAGTAATTTCATTGTAAAAATGATTCTCACTTACTCTATAGAAGTGGGTCACTTCATAAGTAACTTAGTTGCAAAATTGTGCTTATAGGCAAAGTTAGAGAAATAATGGAATTTTGTGCATCTATCACCACATGGGCCAACTTCTACCTGCCACGTGGCGCTTTGATTATTGCTTATGCATTTTTTAAAAATGACATAACTTTCACATCCAAAGTCTGTTTTCAATGACGTTTTTTAAACAACCTATTTTTTTTCGAAAGCCCATATTTCCTAAGTTTTTTAGGTGGAGGATAGGAAATTAGCGAGATTAGTGATAAAGGGGAAAGGGGGAAGTTCATGTGATGACTCTCAAAGTTGTAGATATGTGCATACCACTTTTTAGCTTTTTTATATCTCTAGCTTTATTTTAGCTAGGCATTTTTTTCATATTAGCCTTCTAGAGAGAGCCTTTACTACTTCAGTCTGCACACACTTCCCCTTTCTTTTCTTTGATTTTTTCTAAGTCTTTTCTTACTTTAGATAGGCATTTTTCTCTTAGGACTCTAAGAGGGGGCGGAGGGGGGGCGCGAGGGGAGGGGGAACATAGTGAAGTAGTTTATACTTTATTTTCCCTCTTTGACCTTTTAACTTTACTCTTCATCTCTTAGTGTTCGTGGCTTTATTTGATCTAGGATTTCTTGATTTTGACCTTTGAGTAATCATACATGACAGGGCGTAGCCATTTTTATTGTGGATGGAAAGGAATGTTACTTAGGGAAATGGAAAGTTCTTACTACGATTAGGATATTGATTGTGCTACCCAGTATAAACACCTAGTAGTGTGAATCATATTAGAAGAGCGCACACTTCTAACCAGAAATACGTTCCCCATGGTAATATGATACAAGTGAGAAAGCCTTATACGCTATGACATTCTAGTCAATCGTCGTAAATTAACCACAACTTCATGATATGTCAAGGGGTTATATCATCATGTCTAAACAAATATTACACATGGGGTGTATATGGAGTGACTTGGACCACCAAGGTGTATATGAGAATCTGAAGTAAGCACATTATGGTTCATCAATATGGCATCATGTCATGATTAAAGAATAGAAAGGACTAAGTCTGGAACTAGTCAGAGATGAATGAAAACTCGTGTATGCAGGTACATGATACCATTGTAAGGGTATCCAAAATGTTACCCTCTCAAGGGTAGCAATACTTATGGTGGAATTTTAGGACACAAGGCCACATTCAAAAATACATGAAACGTATAGCCACAAAAGTTTAAAAGTCTTAATGACAAGTTCAACAAATACCCAAGTCAAAATATGCAAACAAAACTTAAAAAGAGACCAGTTTCTAAAACAATCCATGAAAAACAACAAACCAATGTTCAATTTCCATGATATCTAGTCTACGTAGTTGATGGGAAATCTCTACAGTGACCCAGTTACATATATGTAGTTGATGGGAAATCTATAGTTTTGTGACTCGAATTAGTAGTAACAAAAGATTAAAAGTCTGAATTACAAGTCCAACAAATACTTAAGTCAAAATACAAAAACAAAGACCTCTATAGTGACCCAGTTACATATACATAGTTGATGGGAAATCTCTAGTTTTGTGACTCGAATTAGTAGTAACATTAGTTAGCCACATGAACATTCGTTCAATTTAAAAGACCATAAAAACTATAATCTCCATATAACTTAAACTATCTTCATAAAACTCAAACTGAGTTATATTTGAATAGAAGGAAAAATGATTCATTCATAAAAATATAAAGACAAACTAAAATTTAGGCTAACATTTAACAATATACAACTCTACAATCCATATTTAATACAATGTTCAAAAACAAAATTCCATGTAGCGATCCTAAGATAAATACAAGGTTTGGGGTTTGTGGGAGAGATGAGACCTCCCCGCTCCCGCACTCCAAAATCACTAGTCTTAGTCATTTGTAATAAATAGGTTCCCAGATCGAGCCGACACATCCACACATTGAAATGATTCAACCCTCACCCCGTTGCAAAATGTTAGAACATCTAAACATGATTTCAAACTATATAAAAGGCCCGCAAGGTCCTCGACGCCCTCAATAATGGCAACACGGGGTGCAAAATTATTCCATTTCTACTTCCATCGTTTCACCCTCCTTGTGGAACACACACACGAATATATAATTCTAGAAGACGTGGATTTGTGGGAAAACAAAAAGTATTATAAAAACATCTAACCAATTTTAACATGCACAAAAATTAATAAAATGAAAATAAGGATTTATATTAAAAAGTATTAAAAAGAAAAGATAAAATGTTATTGAACCTAATAACATGTAAATAGAGGGGTTGTATCCATTTATCAAGACATATAACTACATCATAACATATTGTTTTGTTATCATTTAGATTGGACTCCACCTATTACAATCCTATTAGAATGAAAATTTTGTTCAAAGGGCTCAGATCTATTAGTGAGGAATGAAAAAAAAATTCTTAGTGATCAAGGTTTAATTTTCATGATGGCCTATAATCTTTGAAGTTTCCATGGGGGTATTAGAGGTAGTGGTTGAGTGTGTGGTTGTATCCAAATGAATTATATTAAATGATCTCATTAACTATGTACTCATAAGTGTATCAAAACTCATCCACTTTTCATCCTCAATATCAAACACTAAATGTTATAGCCTAGTTGAGGTCATTTAGTGATATATGCACACATAAGTGGATCAAAGTCCACCCTCTTGCCATCCTTAAGTATGAACAGTATCCATTCTCAGTATGTTATGGCCAAATGTTTTTTAGGGTTAGAAAGGGTTGGGTGAAGGGGTGAGGGGTATGACCTCGAAGGAATCAAAGAACTCTCATATGCATGGGGAATAAGCATCATAATAAACAATGATGCATAATCTTTGGTAGTGTTTTGAGGCCTTTGGTTCCTAACTTCAAGAACCATTGGGGAGGTCACAATGGTAGGTGTAATACCCCTAGGCCGAACCCCAACTGTAAATGTAAATACAATTGTACTTAGGCTGGTGAGTTGGGATGCAGAAATAACAGTATATCTGTGATGTAAATGTAAATGTATTCACATGCAAATATTAATGAAAAACACATCACTGTGTGTAGACCAACCATGTAAAAGAGTATGGGGGACTAAACTCCACTAGTTAGGGAAAGGGGGATAAAAGTTGAGGATAACGAGCTAAGTTAGGGAGCTTAAGCCAAAAAGGAATATTATATTAATATTCATTAAAATATAAAAGATGGATAATTATTTTATCTTAAGTTCTAAGGATGGGGACAAGTGGGCCAAAGTAGCTCTCAACATGACAAGTGTCAAGCTGGGCACATGCATACAAAAGGTTTTGACTTAGTGCATTTTCCATCATTCCCTTCAGAAATTCCATCATTCCCCCATTCCTTCCTTCACGGATTTCAACTGTCCATGGTACCTCTTTGCCACGAGCAGCGTACCCGTACCTTACCCAAACCAGTATTGTACCTGTACCTGGTTATCTTGGAGTTGGACTGAAGATGCGAGTTGTCAGGCTCGTGGGCTATTGAAGAGGTGGGTTGTCAGGCCCGTGAGAAATTATTTCTGGGAGAGAGAATTGTTGGGAATTGTTTTCCCAAATGTGCCAAATTGTAGCTACATGGCTCTAAGACTTCATGTCCGGCCTGTTGTTGAAGCCCCGGAAAGGAAATGGGGCAGTCGAAGGACTGTTGAGCAGAGAAGGGGCACATTTTCTGGGGTGGGACAAGCATGTGGGGAATGAGGGACTGTAGGATGTCAGTTTGAGTTAGCACCCATGAGAGAGTTTCTCATGTTGCCTGAGATACATCAGCCTGGTTAAGAATTCCTTTACTCGGGTGGAGTTTAGTTCCATCTTGGGGGTGACCCACTACTGAGAGTTTTGAGCAGCGTGGTCTAAGGTTGGGAGCAACGTGGAAGGTCTGTACATAATTGGTGGTCTTTTTAACAAATATAAGTGTCAATTGTGTGTTAAATTACATGTTGCGTTATTATATAGGTGTTTCTTTTTATGGGTTTTTCCTGTATATGCTGCATGCATATTTCTATTATTATTCTATATAAATTTGTGTATTCACAGATTATTTGTATGTTTAAATATTGTATACAGTTCGAAATTTTAACATGGCATAGCCCAACAGGTGGCTGGGGATTCCACAATATGGTATCAGAGCTCCAATTTTCAACACTGGGCCTGGATGGGCCAAGTAAGTTGAAATTGAAGCGAAATTTCATAGAGAATCATTTTCGAAATGTCCAAATTTTGAGTTACAGTGCGTCCATGGGTGCCAGGAGGGTGTTGAGAGCACACCTTGACTGTGTTTGAAAGATCAGGAGGTGTAGTGGTTCAAGAAACCACAACAACCATCGAATTGGGCCGCCATATTAGATCTGGGTCGTTGGATTAAACCCAAACAAGAGGAGAGCTCACTGCAGAGAAGATCAGATCCTAGCCATTAGATCTGAGCGTAGAAGAATGAGAGTCGTCAGATCAAGGTAAGAACTACGGATGTTAAACCCCCAAGTACTTCAGACTTTGTCGCTCCGGTTGTTTTAAGTCGTTTTTCTTGAAAGAGGCAAAAGCCACGAAGCTCCGAAGTCCAAGAGTGAATCTATGTTGTAGATCATGAGGAGGAATGCCTAACTATTGGATTGGCCGTGGAACAAATCTAGGTCATTGGATGAAACCCTAGATCAAAGGAGGAGTGACGTGGAGAATATCAGATCCCAACCATATGATCTACACATAGGGAAATGTAAGTCATAGATTGTAGGCTAAGGAGCCTGTTGTGATCTATTCAACCTCACAAGGTCGTGGAGTTTGTTTTGTGATTATATGAACGAAGTTGTAGTGCACACGACACCATCTATCATAGAAACATAATATATGGGCCTGAGAAGCCAAATCTTTGTGGACGTAGCCCATGAGGGGGTGAACCATGATAACACATGTGTTATGTGGTGCGTTGATTGCATAATTACTTTATGTAAGTAGTTAGTTGATGTATGAATAATTCTGTGAGATCTATTATATGTTAGATTTGTTAGAATGCATGCATAAACTTAATAAATGAATGGATCTTAAGAATAATAGGAAGAAACACCAGATCAAGGCTTGAGAAGATGACTTGCAATACTAGATCCCCACTCTTTCCCAGACTGCAAGCATATGAACATTGCAGTCGCCCATATAACTATCTTGGGTGAGACTGCGCAGTACACTCTGTGTGCTATGTTTCCTTTTGGGTTGCCAGGAGAGCCGATAGTTTTAGAGGGCTTTATTGGAAGATTGTTTAGATCTGAACTTGGGTCATCCCAAGAGTAGGAGAAGAGAGTAGTAGCCAACAAATGGTTTTTTTGCCCGCTGGAACTGCATGGGATTGAGTGAGTGGGATCTGTGAAAGAATCATGAAGAGAATGAAGGTATAAAAAGGAATGTTTAGACCATGGAATCCAACGAAGGAGGAGATTGAAACTTGGCTGAAAAAAAAGGAGATTGAGTTTGCGCAGAAGGATAACAGAAACCCTAAATTAACACCGTGCAAATATCTGGACAAGTACGTGTTTAGTGACTTGCATGAGGTCTTTTTCTGTGATTTCTTGCATGTGTTGCAGGAGTGGCTATTGAGGTTTAAAGACAACCACCCTACGAATCAAATTAGACAGCCCGAGTGGAATCCTGTGGAGATCGCGTAGTTACAACAAGTTAACAACAAATTCACGTGTGCAGTAGATTTATGGCTAGATAGTATTGTTGCAGGGTTTATCACAAAATTTGTAGTAGATACCGCGAAGTCTTACAATGCAGCAGAGCAAGAGTTCCTCAAGGGACCCAGAGGTAGGTATATTAGATTGATGTATACTTCCCTCAATATCTTACTGTATAACAAAGTTCTGATGACTATGGAAGCAGACAACTAAACTTTCCTACATGCATGGGGGAGGGGGAGAAGCACTGACAAGAGATGGAGAAATGGAGGAAGAGATGGATAAGGGAAAGAAGGAGGAGACCTTGGACCTAATCATGATGGAGGAAGATCAGATGAAGTAGATTATGGAAACAGATAGAAAAACACGCAGTGGAGTACCCTACCAATATAAGATGAATAATAAGAAGAGAGCCATAACAGATAGAGAGGGCTTGGAAAGTGATGAAGAAGAGGTAGAGGATCTCCGAGTTGTGGATCATATTGAGGAAATAATCTGTGCAACATATGAAAGGAAGATAAGAGGTCCAAGGGCAAGAACAAAAGGCATAACTCCTATCCATGTTAGTGTCAGTGTGGAACCCATAACCTCATTTGTGACTAATACACCAAAAATAACACCATCGTTTAGACAATCGAATTTTAGTGGAATAAATACAATAGGAAGTGCACCCAATCAAGGAGAAGCGATTGGAGGAGCTAGTTCAAGAAGTAGTAGTCAAGTATCTACACCGTGGGGAGGTCGCAGTTCATCACCGTTCAAAATGGCAGGACATGATCCCGCCATCAGGTTATCTGAATTCAAGGGAGAGGCATCAGAGGATCCTAAAAAGAACTTGTTTATCTGTGAGAAGATTTGGGAAGCAAAGAAGATCACAGATGAGGATACAAAACTTGCACAACTAACTATCATGCTAAGAGACTATGCACTAGATCGGTACATGAGCTTAGCTGTAAACAGTCCACCAGGAACAACAAGGATGATTGCAGATGTCAAGAAGCTACTAATAAATGAATTTCAAAATCCTAGCTCAAAGGATCAATACATGAATGAGATGATTGAAATCAGGCAGAAACCAGGTGAGTCTGTTTGGGGTATTGATCATAGGTTCAAACGATTGAAGGGTAAATTGAAGTATGTCATGACTGATATGAAGCATAGACATCTCTTTGTGAATTCACTGCTACCACACCTGAAATACCCTTTAAGGTAGTAGAATTTTCAAATGCAGGCAAATGATCTACAGGCAGTCCTACAACTCAAAGAGAACCAGTATCAGAAGATAGATCCAGCCATAGAAGAGTTGAAGGAGGATTTGGAGAACCTCACATTTCAAATAAACCAAAATATGGGAAAAGAGAAAAGAGAATTTGTTTGGTGTACCACATGCAGGACGGAAGGACGCCACAAGAATGAGTTCCCAACGTTCGCGCAATACATGGAAACAGGGCTACCAAACCATTTTCCAACAGGAGGACCATGGCGCAAGATATGTAAAACAAATGGACATGAGCCATATCATTTTCCAATGATGCAGAAGTATCATACAGTACCCAAGAGTTCATATTGCAACTTTTGCAGATCAGTGGGTCATGATGACAAATATTGTAGGACAATGGACTTGATGTGGGAAAGAACGTTAGACACCTATAGGGTGTAGGCATAAATGATGACACGGAAAGTTGCACCTCAGTTTAACCAGGTACCATCTCCATACAAAACTACACAAAAAACAGTATAATACTGTGCAACCACAATACAATAATGTGTAGCCTCAGTATAACTCCACACAGTATAATCAGGTGCCTCAGTACAATGCACCACGAGGGGATCGAGGTGGATACAGAGGTGGAGGATGAGGTAGAGGAGGATTTGGAAGAGGCAAAGGTCCAGTAGTATGCAATAACTTCCAACAGTCAGGAAATTATGCAAGTGAATTTCCACTTCCACCTGCGACATGTATGTATTATCGCGCGACAGACCATGATATAGAGAAATGCCCAACACTTTTGGGTAAAATCCAAGAAAAATAGAATCAGAACAATCAAAATGTCTAGTGGATATCTACAGAATCCAGGGATGATGGAAGAAATATCAACATAGTTACACAAGGAGGAGCTAAGACAGGAGATGACGTAGTACGATAGGATCCAACACAACACCAATGGGTGAAGAATAATATTGAATGATAGAAACAGTTTGATGCGGGGAAAGAAAAAGAAACATTCAAGGAGGCCAGGAAGGAGTTCCTCACATAAGATGTTGCGTCTACATCAACTGCACAACATACTCAGAACGTACCAATGTACGAGATGCCCTTATCAATGGAGCACACGAGTAAAACACAACTCAAAGAGCAAGTAAGTACCATAAATACCTTTCTGCAATCTTATGTTAAATT
>JASDQU010264866.1:0-15357 GCA_032191745.1 Picea mariana
GGCTTCTTTATTTCTGCTCAAGTGCTCAAAATTACATCTCAGCAATGCCCAAAGGCTACAAGACTGATCTGGTCTTGTTGACACAGATCTCTAGAACCCAATGCAAGAAACGGCACGCAAATCCGGCACGCAAATCTAATGCTCCAAGCTCCCAGAAACGATCCGACAGCGTTTCCACCTCAAGGGCTACCCTGCAACAAACTGACTTTAGCTTGGCATTCCAACAGCATAACTCTGCAAATCTGACTGTCCCATTGGCCTCAACAGGCCTGGTTTATATAGGAATGGAGTTGGTTTCTCATCCCCAACTTCCTCCAAGAATCTGGCCTCCAAAAAAACCCAATATCCCCCAAAAATGGAGAAAATCAGCCAAAAATAGGCCTTGTTACAATAAAAAACCAAAAACTTTATAAAAAAACCATTTTGGCACATAACTTGGGCGCTATCCCCCAATTCCGGCGCGTGCTCCTATTTGTATGGTCATATGGCCATTCATATGGCCACGCGCCATAGGGCGTTGGCCCCCGAATCTCGCTCCAGCCCAGGTCATATAGGCGCGTTGTTGAAACCGTGGCCTATCCGCACCCGCGCCTGTCGCATTGGATCTCGGTCATATGGCTAACTGTATACGATCAGTGGCTTAACTGTTGAAAACCCTGCGCGTTTGTTTACCCGTAGCCCGGGTCATATGGAGTTGTTGCTCGGACATGTGGCCAACGGTTATACACCCCGCATATCGGTGGAAGCCCCGGGTGTATAGCCTATGGTTATGGGTATGGTTATATAAAGCGCCGAGGGTCGGGGCTAAGCCCCGGCCCTTTTTCCCGCCGGCGGAACCAATAAACAAATTCAAATAATTTTCCGCCTAGTTATGTAACAAGTAACGCCCGCCGGCTAGTTGGTTAGCCGGATTTCGTTGAGTCCTTTACCCTGCCGGAGGTCACAGGTTCGAAACCCCGGTGAGCCAAAACCAAGTTTTATAAACATAAAACCATCGACCAGTAAGACAGCGCCACGTGGCACCCTGTGAGTGGGCCACGTGGTGTTTTTCACCCAATCGGATAATGCCACGTGTCAACGCCTGATTGGTCCACATCATCCGCCGTACTGCCACGCGTCGTTCTGCCCTGCTGCCACGTGTCCAGGCTGACGTCATCCTGCCCAGTCATCGTATGGTCTCCACGTCACCATGCTGACGTCAGCGTGCCACGTGTCACCCTGTGAGTGGTGACACGTGTCACTTTTTTATTGGTCAATCCGTACCCTGAAAACGCCAAATCCGTGTGACACGTGGCACATCCTGGTGATGCCACGTGTCCTTTTGTACGGTCTGCCATGTCATCTGTACGGTCCTGCCATGTCAGCATTGTACGTCCTGCCACGTGGCACTGTACAGACGTGCCACGTGTCCTGCCCAGTCAGCATCAAAATTTTGCATGTTTGACTTTTCAGACAGAACGCGATATCTTCTCCATACGGACTCCGTTTGACATAAAAATTATACCACCGAATTCAGGAGGACGAGACGGACGCAATGGCATAGTTTTCGTCGCATTCCGAGCACTTTCATTTTTGAGCATTTTTAAGCCCTATTAGGCTTCTGGATCTGTTTTCAGATCATATAGTATCCAACCTGTGAGATCCTGAAGTAGAACAAAAAGAGGGAACATTCTTACGAAAGGTGGGACTTGTTTTGAGAGTAGAAAAATCGTCGCTGCTCACGTGACAAAGTTTCATAGGTCTCAATATCTCGGAGGGAAAAATAAAACCGTCTTTAGATTTCAAGCATCAAGATGAAAATTGTGACAGACTAAAAAAATAAGGGCGGCTCCAACTAGGGATCCCGCCTTCCTGTGAGGCGGGAAGAATAGTAGACCACGTGCCAATAATGGGTAAATGGAGTCAAAAATCCAATCAAGTGGAAAGGTTGCCGAGAAAAGAGGATCGAAGGGGGAAAAAGACTTCGTTCTTTACCTTGAAAAGTTTTTTCAAAATCAGATACTCTTTTTAAACATAGTTGTAGTCCCTTTCACAATTTTCTCTTTCCCGCTGCTAAATTTAGGTATGTTTTAAGACAATCGAAACAACCCTAGGAGACCCAACATCTCTTGTGGCTCTCGGCTTGCATCAAAAGAATGAGATTATATGGTTTTAAATTGGGGAGTCTCGTCTGAATTTGGGATGTGGATCGGGTTTTAGAAAGCATTGGTTACCAGAGTAGAGTGATATTCATTTATAACAGTCTTACAGATATCTCAGACATTGCTTCACTGCCAGCGAGCCTGTTTAGTACCCCGGTGAAGTTATCTGGCCCCTTTTACTGAATTTCCTTTCACCACTTTGGAATATATTTATGCATTTAAATGTTGAGACGAGGGCAATCATTTCTGAATTTCCTTTCATTGTCTCTTGGACTAGGTGGGGGCAATCATTTATGAATTTCCTTTCAACACCTGTCTTATAATTTACTTTTTTGAGCGCGAAGATGGGGGCAATCAGTTTGTATAAGGGCTGATATCTGTGTAATATTTTGCATTAGAGGTCTGTCAACTTACTTTGATTACTCGGTACCAACCTTCCCTTGACCTTCACAACATCTTCGTTCTTAGGGAGAAAAGGGAAATAACTTTTAAAGGGCATCCCGTTTGAGCAAGCTTTAATCCTCCGATACCGTTGAAAAACCTAGGAAAGTTCGGATCGCTCTAAATGTTCCTTCGCTTAACAGGGGATTGAGTAGTTGTGAAGACCCGCTTTCTTTCCATGATCTGTTTTGAAACTCACGAGGTTAAAACGAAAAACCTTTATCCCTTCGTAATGACACAGAAAGATGGTAGCTTGTTTAAAGTTAGACCCGAATATAGATAGGGTGCCAGGTAGCGATTTATTGGCTGAAAATATAGAGGTCAAACCATTTGAGACTGACTCTTGTAGATGTTTTTCGAGGATAGCTTACTTTAACTGACTGTTTTTAGATTGAGTGTATCATTTAAATCAAAGATTATCAAACCAAGAAACAATCCTGTTATCCATCATTTTAGCTGATGTTGTAGTTTGAATGGCGTTACCTCGGTTTTCTTTAACAGTCTTTCATAACATGTGTTTTTGAGAAAGCTCATTTTTACCTTTTCATTTTACTTTCTTTGCACAATATGAAATTACTTTAGGTATCACCTGTTTATGCCGATTTATTTCTGACACCGACTTTCAGCTTACTCTTCCTACTTGCTTCGTATGCAGCTGGAATCCTGTAAAAGACAAATACGAATCTTATCCGGAATGTGTCGAAAGTTCATGAACGAAAAAGAAAATCAAAAGAAATATTTAAACGAAAATACATATATGTAAACAAAATATATATATCAAAATTTGTTTATTTATNTAATCTGGCGACTGTTTGGTCATGTAATGCTTTAGATACCGCCCGTTGACAGGGGCGTGGAGGACTTCTCCGTCTATATTTTTCAGAAGGAAGGAATTTTTCCCTTCTGGAGACGAGACCCTGAATGGTCCATACCAGAGGTGGTCAAATTTACTATGCTTCGTTGCTTCCTTCTTTCTTGCATTCCATCTTAGCACTAAATCACCTAGAAGGAATTCCCTGCCCTTTGCCTTGTGGTCGAACAATGCTTTCATATCATCTTGGTACTTCTGCATCTTTTCATCAACTTCAACTCTATGATGTTGAACCTCAATCAGCTGATTAATTCTCCTGGTTACATGATTGGGTTCTTCGTTTTTATCCTGCCATAACTTCATCACTAGTAGCGCTAGGTTTATAGGTAGAATAGCATCTGTTCCATAGACCATTTGAAATGGAGAAATGCCGATAGACCTTTTAGTGCTAATGCAGTTTGCCCATAATACGTATTTTAAGTTCACATGCCAAGACCTTTTATTTTCATCCAATACTTTCTTGATTATGTTCACCAGGCTCTTGTTAGATGATTCAGCCAATCTGTTCCCATGGGGGTAATATGCTATGGAATGGCTGAGAACGATTTTATACCTCTGACAGAAGCTGATCATAGCCATAGATTTAAAGGCCTGGGCATTGTCAGTAACTATATTTCGGGGACAACCGAATCTTGACAAAATATTGTCTTCCAAGAAATCGATTATCACCGAGTCTGTTGCCCTTTTGGTTGGAATGGATTCCACCCACTTAGTAAAATAATCTGTAGCTATTAAGATCCACTTATATTGAGCACTGGAATGGGGATTAATCTACCCTATGAAGTCTAGACCCCATTATTGAAATGGGGCTTTAGTTTTGACTGGAACTAGGGGCAGTGCAGGGAGCTTCTGTTTACCTGCAAATATTTGACAAGGGTTGCAGGTATGCACTTTGGCATTGACGTTCGAAAAGAGTTTCGGCCAGTAGTACCCAGCCCTCAAGATCTTGTAGGTTGTATCTCTCCATGCATGATGCCCCCCACAGACTCCCTTATGAAATTCATCCATAACCCGTTGGGTTTCTGATTCAACTAAACACACTAGCAGGAACCCGAGTGGATCCTTCCAATATAGTTGACTTTCGGATATACAATATTTAACTGCATGGAGTTTTAAAGTTTTGCATTTAGACCGTGATATTTCATCTGGGCATTTTAGGTTCAGCAAGTAAAACACTATGTCTCTGTACCAGCCCGATGATAAGAACTTCTCTTCGATCTGGTTTGGACCTGTTTCTTCATCTGGTTCATTTAGGTCTGTGTCTTCGTCGCTTTCTTGCAGGCAATTGATATCAAGGGCTCTGAAATTTGACTCTGCTAAGAGTTTGGCCAGGCCTTGCCCTTTTAACAATTTGGTCGGTTTAACGTCCAGATCGAATTCTTGGATTTTAGCGAGCCATCGCCCTATTTTTTCGTCACTGTCTGGCTGTACCAATATATCTTTCATAGAACTGGTAGGCACATACACGATAATTTTTTAATGCAGTACATAAGTTCTGAATGCCTTTAGCGCTTTTTCCATTGTGTACGCCTATTTTTCTATTATGTCATATTTCAGCTATGCATCTCTAAGGCTCTTGCTAAAAAACGCGATCGGTCGTTCGAATCCTTCTTCATCCTTTTGTAAGAGCACCGTGGCGATAGTATGTTCAGAGGCAAACGAGAAGATAAGAAAATCTTTCAGATAATCTAGGCTTGCTAACACAGGTGCCTCGCTTATGACTTTTTTAATATGCGCGAATGATGCTCTGGCCTCAGTTGTCCAATTTACTCCACTATCCTTCTTCAACATTCCTGTGATCAATTTGACAATCTCAGCGAAATTGGGGATAAACCTTCGTAAAAAAATTATTGTTCCTAAGAAATATTGAATCTCTTTTACATTTCTGGGAATACTTATAGTATCTATTGCTTCAATCCTTTTAGGATCAATCCTCATCCCATCTCTAGATACGATATGGCCTAGAAGCTTACCTTCTCGCATAGCGAAATGTGATTTCTTTGGGTTCAGAGACAGACCAAACCTGCGGCATTTTTCGAAAGTCTGTTTCAGATGGATCAAGTGTTCTTCATCGGTTTTAGAGAAAACTGTCAAATCGTCGAGGTAAATGACTACGAACTTGTCTTTTTCTCCTACGAAAGCGATGTCCATAGCGAGCTGGAATGTAGCCCCTGCATTCATCAAACCAAACGGCATTTTTTCATACATGAACGTACCCCATGGTGTTGTGAAAGCAGTTTTTTCCCTGTCTTGTTCATTCATGGCGATTTGATTATAACCAGAGAACCCATCTATCACAGACATTCGATTTGCTCCAACCACTTTTTCTAGCACATGGTCTATTTTAGGCAACGGATAATTATCCTTGAGAGATGACTTATTTAAGTTTTGGAAATCCACACACAGTCTGATTTCTCCATTCTTTTTCCTGACCGGGACCAGGTTTGCCACCCAGTCCGAGTATCTCAGAGGTACGATTATTTTCGCATCTAGAAGCTTCTTAACTTCCTTTTCAATCACGGGTAACAAAATGGGGTTAATTTGCCTAAGATTTTGCCTGAACAATTTGACCCCAGGTTTCAAAGGTATCTTGTGATCAATTATGGAAGTGTCATATGTTCTTAGCTCATCATAAGACCAGGTGAAAACATCTTTGTACTGTCTGAGTAGGTTTTTATACTTGACTTTTATTTCAGGAGGGAGGAACTTGGATATTTTTACCACTTTGGATTCTTTTTCAGTTCCTATATCACAGTCCTCCACTTCTTCTGGTTGGGGCTGCAAAGTGGATTTCATAGGTACGTCGTTCTGATCAAAAAGTCTCTCTAAAGGAATCAAGCCTTTCGGAATCTGGTTGCTCTTAAGGACCAACATACGATGATCTGCAATTTTTTCTCGGAAGGTTTCAGGATCTTCCCCCTCTTGCATGATCCACATCGGGTCATTTTGATTCTCTTGGTCTGGATGAGTTTCGGAGAACTCACCCACTGCTGCAAGAAATTTCTTAATTTGTTCGTCATCTTCAAAGACCTGCCACTGTCGGATATTGTCTAGTATAGAGGATTTGTATCTGATTTCAATGTGCTATTTCAACTTGTAAGTCATGGGAGGAGATAAGGTTGAAGCTGCCTTTGCCAATGCATCAGCATGTAGATTTTCTGTGCGAGGGATAAAATGGACATTCACGACTGAGAAAATTTTTTCCATGAGATCCCAAGAACAATTTTTGTATGTTCTTAGTCTGGGATGTTTAGCTAGGTAATGTCGGTTTATTTGTTTGACTATTAATTTGGCATCACCATATACCTCCAAGTTACTTATATTGAGCCTTTTGGCTGCCTCTAACCCTAAGATCAATGCTTCATATTCACATATGTTGTTAGTGTAATCTATGTCCCACTGCAGTCTGTAGGAGAAAGGAACAATGAATTTACCTTCGGGAGCTACTAAAATCACTCCCGCACCTGCCCCTTCAGAAGATAAAGCACCATCAAAATACATTTTCCAAACTCTGGTGTTACACAGATCCTTTGTCACGTGACTTGACTCTTCTTGCTTTATATCAATTTCCTCCGGACAACCATCCAAACCATCATCAAAAGCCAAGATGCAATTTCCCAGATCTTGGTCCGCAATGTAAATAGGGAAGTTATTTGGGTTTTGAGGTTCACTGACTGTATATGCTAATATTGTTTCTCTGTACAACCAATTGAACTGACCACTGAACACAGGGATTGTGGCATACGTCATGTCCAACTATAGAGAACCCCCCAACTTGGCTCCCCATGACCTAGATAACAGCATGTCATACTTAGGGGGAATATCTGCGATAACCACATCCATCAGGATACTCTTAACCAGGACCTGTGCCAGGGTAACTACCTGATCTTTTATCATCCCCATACATTTAACCCTTCTCGAGTCAAAAGAGTACATATTTCCATAAGGTCTTGTGATCTCGAGACCCAACTTGTCCATTATAATCTTGGGCATAGCATTATGGGAAGCTGCTGAGTCTAATATACAATTATGCAGCAACTGATCATACACATTCAGAGTGATATAAAAGGGAGCAATGGTGTCTTTGGCCCCTTCGAAATGGGGACCAAAGGTGATGTGAGGTTTTTCATCTTCCAAGTTTATAACATCAGACCGGCTTTCTAGCTCGAAGACACCCATCACTTTGGTAATTTGCTTCCGATAAATGGGGTTTTTCGCTAATTCCACCAAAGGGATTGGTATCTTAATTTTGTTTAACTCATTTTCAAAACTGAAAGATCCACTCACCTTGTCAATTTCTTTGGCTGAGACTTCAGAATTCTTCCTTTCCAACTTATTTGTCTGGACCACTTTATCACTCATGGTCCTAGTTGAAGACATAACTTTATTTACTGGTTCGGTTTCCGGTGTTTGAGTTCCAACTTTTTCCACCTCGGACTCCTGAGTGCTTACTACTTTAGTTTTGTTGTTGGGTAATAAGGTCTCGTCCGAAGGAGGCTCATAAGCTTGACCTCTTTGAAGGATTTTCTTGGGTTGAGTCATCGAGGTGGGCTTACTCTTAGATCTTAATTTGTACTTGGGTTGAAACTCAACCATCATCATCTCAGTTTCTGGTTGAGATCCACAGATATCAGTGTGATCACCTTCTTCATCCTCATTAGACGGTTGTGGTGTGTTTAAAGATTTTTCATAGTCTTCGTGAGTCAGATGTGGTTGAGTGTAGTCATCACCAAAGTTCGTGACATCATTGTCTGAATCTCCGAAGTCTTGAAAATCGTTCGCTCCTATAAAACTTTCATTCTTTAAGGGAGCTTGTATTTTTTGATCTTCATTTTTTATTTGTCTTTGTTGGTTCGGGGGGTTTGGGTTCCTCTTGAAATATTTTTTGGGGTAAGAGTCAGCCTTGGCCTGCTCGAGTTCCATTCTGGCTATTTTATTTGACAGTTCTTTAATCACTCTAGCCATATCGTCCACCCTATCGTCTGAGGATCTATTGGACCCTAAAGGACCTGCTTGTTCTCTAAAGTGCTTGGTCTCTCGGTTTCCAGTCTCTAATCTAGCTTTAAGCTTACCCGAAGCCATCATGTTAGAATCCATTTCTACCGCATCATCTTGCATTTGGTTTAAGTTGGCTCCCCTTCGCTCTCGCAAAAGGAGTGCAAAATCTGTCTCGAAAGCTCCGGCGAAAGTCACTTTGGCCGCAGGTTGGGATGGATTAACCTCGGCTGGGATTTTATTGTACAGTTTGTTGAATCTTTGAATGAATTCCATGACTGCTTCTGAGTTCTTTTTCTTCAAAGACCCAAATTCGGTTAAATAATAGAGATGGTCTTTTCTCTCACCCCATTGTCTGAGGAAAGCATCTTCCAAAGCGTCATAAGACAGGATAGATGTTGCGGGCAGGCTCCGAAACCAAGTTCGGACCTGGCCTTCGAAAGTTTGGACAAGAAGTCTTGAATAAACATCCTCATGTTCGATACTGAAGATATATACGAATTGGTCGAAAAAATCTATATGTTCAGTCGCAGTCAGATCCCCCTCCTCGGTGAATTTCGGTAAATTTTTTATGTAATTTTCTGGAAGATCGTGTAGAGGGACGGGCAATACTAATGGAACGTATCTGGCTGCCACTTTCGTGAACACCCTGGGAGGGGGAGTAGTCCCTTGGCCTCCAGCTCCTCCTAGAGGGGCTCCTCCCCCTCCTCCTCCGATAAACCCTCCGCCTCCTCCTATAAATCCTCCACCTCCTCCTCCGGCGGCTGCCATCGTTGTTTGTGGAAAGTTGTAAAGGGGGTTTTGGAAAATTAAAAGGGAATCTTTATTTTCTTCACGAAGAGGAAAATACGATGAGGAAAGGTAAGACACGCGAGGACTCGGTTCCTTGGATTTGCAAGAGACGAAATCGGGAGAACCGACGGGTGTGGGGACCGAGTGTGTAACACACTCTTCAGAGTTTGGTGAAGTTGGGAAATTCAACTGAAGAAAAGATGGTATTTCAAAAGTCGATGAACTTTCTAGAGGGCCCTTTCCTTTGTATGCTAGGGGGACTGTTGGATGAATCTCACTCCTAACTTCGGAGCAGATAGGCGTTGAATATTTAGCATCAAAGAGAGGACTGAGCGGAGTTGAGGGTTCAGAAGGACTCTTAGTCTTCATTGATGGGGTTTTAAGTTTGTAAACTACAGTGGTTGGCTTAAAAGAGCCTCTCTCCTTTAGAATTTTTTCAGGATCGGTAACGGGTGTAATCTGCTTACCATCCGGGTTTTGCCTGGTATTCCTTCGAACGGATGCCAGTTTATTTCTTGTGGAGTCACCAAGTGAAAGATTAAAAGCCTTAAAAGGTGTGTACTCTTTGTTCACTATCAAAGGGTAACACTTTCAACGAAAAACCAATGTCGTTTTCCCAGGGAAAAAGATTTCGTAACTTCGGTCCCCGACAACGGTGCCAGAAAGATGTTGTTCTTGAGTCTGTACTTAAGGCTTAGAAGTACAATGTCAAGGCATCCGAAAGTGGGTAAAAGATGGAGAAGAGAGAAACGTCAACCTTTGGTAAAGGAAACTAGGGAATATTCCTACGTTGGCGTTGTCTAGCTTCCAACTGTTCCTGGATAGTTATGTCTTGTTCAATGGCTGCCCATGAACATTCAAGTTTGACCCGGTTAGTGGCAGTTTTAAGAATTGTGTCGAAAAGACTTAAATCAATGTGCGTTTGGTCCGATAGTCCAGGTTCGATATTAGGCTGTGTTGGTACAGGGACAGTCATGGGGGAACAGTAAAAGTAGGAAAGACTTCAAAGAGAGATTAAGTGTTGTCTCGATTTGGTCGAATAAAAGAGAATTTACGGTTTTAGGAATAAAATAGGGATGCAAATCAAAGGCTCTTTCCCGTAACTATATTATATTTTAATCAAAGGTGTGAGGTGGGGGGAAAAACATTTAGCTGTCTATAGTGTAAGGCTTCCACCAAGGGAGAAACTCACAAATAAACAGAAGAGAAAAATGTAAGGAAATAACCGATGAAGCAGAGAATATATGTAGAAATCTGAAAATGCAGATTGGTCTTACACCCGCTGATCGCTGGTGCAGAGGAAAGACAATAAACAATTACAGAAAACCAAAATTCATTCGTTATAGTAGTGGTCATACTAAAGTATAATGAAGCACATCAATTATGAATACGAAATGAAATGAAATATGAAATACAAAGAAACAAACTTGTAACACAGTCGTGATGGAATCGAGAATCTTCGGATTTGTTTGTATTAACTTCTCAAGTGTAAAAAACTCTGTTACAATCGACACAAAAAGGTCCAGCCTTGTTTATTTATTTCTGTGATATATTTATACAATTTTACAAATCAGGTAGAATCTTAATAGTCACAAAATTTCGGTTATGACAGGGAGGAGAGCAATCTCTCCATTTCTCCTTCTCTGTCTTCACTTGGTGCCAGGCGTTGGTCGTCGCGCGGACTCGGTACAGGCAACACATCTTTCGACCAGCTGAGATATTAACCGAGACGGTTTTGTCTGATAGCTGGCTGCGAAGAAGTAACATTCTCGAGCTAACTGTTGTAGCCTGTCTTCCATCTATCCATCGATGATGTCTATGGCACATAGTTGCACACTAGGTTTGATCATGCACTTATCAACTTGGACTATGTCCACCATAGTCATCTGAGAGATATCAGCCGAATCTCTTTCTTCCTTTTCCTTCAGATCAAGTGAGATTTGTTCCACATTCATTTGCATCAACGCCTTGGCATTGCCTCCGCTGTCAATGCCCAGCAGCTCGTCGTCTATAGAATTAAAGGTCTCCTCCAAGGAATTGGTTATCCTTTGGGCTTGCTGCCTGCTTTTGGCGATGTTATGCTCCCATTCCTTTAACAGAATGTTCCCTCGGGTTTGCTCTGAAATGGTGAATCTGGGAGTACTCGTCAAAACCCTACTGTTTGTGGCTATTACCGCCTCCTAGAAGGCGACCCGAACCGCTCCTGCATCCCTTTCTCTGGCCGATAAATTCTTGGAAACCTGATTGACCAACAGACAGTTTTCCCGAATCGCTCCCACCTTGGCGAGCAAATTCTGTTGTGCCAAAGAGATTATGCTCTGAATCTCGATCACCTAGGATTTGAACATCCTGATGTCTATCATTCTGTTCTCGGCGATCTCCACCCTAGCTTGCAGCTGCTCAATCAATTCCCTATGTTGGCTCGCTTGCATCCGACCGTCTCGGATCACCAGCTGTGCTTGCTCAAGCTTAGTTTTGAGCGTCTCTATTTCATTTTTATCGGCCAATCTGGCCTGCTCCATTCCCATGCTCACCTGATCTCTAGAATTCTCCGCTACTGTGGCCAGTCTGGCTTCAAGGGTCTTAATTAGGTGATTTTTTCTTTTAATTTGGTTTTTTAGGAGCCCGACTGAGAACTAATTCACCGAGGCGTAGGCTCCTAGTGTGCCTGTTATTTCAGTGGTGAATTGCTCATTCTTTTTATCCTTTCCCTCAGTCATTATTTTATACTTCTTTGCAGTCGACTCTCCTTCTTGATAAAACTCTCTTTTCACTACTGCCTTCCTCTTTTTATCGAAGAAAAACTCGTTTGGAGGGAGTTCTTCTACTCTTATGGGCTTCAACTCCTCATTGAATATCCATCCCTCACTGATGTTTCCCTGTGTCGATTGCAAAGGGGTGACTGACGTAATGGGTTCTCTGACTAGTTTCATCGATTTTCACGGAGTATCGATCAGAGTCTGCTTCTTCGGTGGTTCTGGAGTCCTTATCTCTATCTCCGGATTCTGTTTCTTTGGTGGGTCTGGAGTCTTTTTCTCTGCTTCTGGATTCTTAGTTTGTTCCTCCTCATCCTAGTGTTTTCCTTGGTCGGGAGTTTCACCTTTAGAACCTTCATCATCCTTCTATTTTGTCTCCGAAGCATCTGGGCCCTCACCTCGCAACACAGCTGGAAGACAGCTACTTCGGTGTTCCTGGAACTTCAGGACATCGGCTCTTTCCTCGCGTGCCAATGATTGAATCCAGGCTAGAATTTATTCATAGGACCTCGCTCCTCGGAAAATGTCATCCGAGGGTGAATTCTCGTGCTCAAATCTCTTGAGCCCGCAGTTAGCTAAATGATTGCTCACGACCCTCTGTGGATCGTGCTTCTTGTATTAAATGGTGACCAAATTTAGGTCTTCCAAGGCTGCAGCCTCGGCTTTGGCATGCCCAAAATCTAATAAAGAATAAGAATTCAAACGAATGGGAAAAGACGGCCATACCTTCTTTGAGTACCCTTTAATCTCTTTACTCACACCGCCAATTACCATCTGTCAGGCAACTTCACGACAAGCCAGCTTGTCTAGAATGAACAATGGTAGTGCATGCGGGGGAACAGAAGCCCCAAAAACTCTGAGGTATGAAAATTATACTTCTACATACCAATCTGCGATGCTTCTCAGATTTGTTACTATGTTGTCCGAGATCTGGGGTGGCAGGTGACCAAAAATGGCGACATGCAGGGGCACCATCACCCAGTTAAAAATTTAATATGCAAACTTTTCTGCTTTGTTTTCCCATAATTTAGCATGATATACATGTATGGGTTTGTCTTCGGCCGGAGTCCAACTCCAGCTCATCAATGGAAATGGTGTCATAGACCAAATTGCGTCCATAATGTACGTGGACATGAAGAATGATGACACCTTCCCACTCTCCTTCTGCTCCCGATACTCTGTGACCCGATTGGCCAAGCTATCCGAAAGCATCTTTGCCCAATTAAAAGAACAACCTTCTGTGACCCGAAACATTAGAGGCACCCACGCAAGGAAAAAATGGGATGTGTCCTCTCTCCCATATAACCGACATGTCATCATGGCCACATATTTATATTGTGGTTCCAATGAAGTGATTGAATAAACGTCGTGGTTATCAGCTCTGAACTTCGCGATGCGTGAAACCCAATCCTTTATCAAACTGGACATGGTTTTATCATACTGTGTGCACTCCTTCTCCTTTAATTCCTCCAAGAACTCAGCGCCATATGTGTAGTCGAACGTCGTGGGTAGCTTATACATGGTTTGCAAATGCTCAGGCCTAAAATTCCCTATGGTGACTCTCTGCTCATCCATGATAGTCTTGGTCGGTATGTCCACATGATCCAATGCCCATCGGACCATGTCATAATATGGAAGCAACCATGGCCTGGCTGCTACTTTGTGCATTCTGGATTGGACGACTATTTTGTACTTGGTGTTTATATCATCTCTTTCGTTGTCGTCAGAGTTGTCGGAATAATCCACCAATTCTGATTGTAGAATGTCTGAAACAAATGACCAGTTAGGGACCGAGTCGATACTTCAGGGCGAAGTATCGGAGACATTGTCTGAGCCTTGTCCTGCAACCTCAACATTTTCCTTTGCTGCTTTCCGCGGAGCCATGGCTGAAGCTTGCGTTTTAGCTCTCCTGCGATAGAACTGCGTATACATACAGAAGTCAGTTTACTCAGAAGTGATGAGCTATGCGTGCTATGAAAATGCATTTGTTATAATGAAACACAGCTCTTACATATATTTGAAAAATCGGTACCTTTCAAAACAAGCCTGTCCAATCATATTTAGAAATAAATCGTTGCTGTAAAAATCCGATCTTATATTCATAGATTTACCCTATTTCTTCATTAATGTCATAAATTTTGGCGGTTTCAAAGTCACTTGGCGTATGGAGTGAAAAGGTTTCCTCGTGAATCGTGCAAGCATCGAAACACGGGATCTGTCTTGCTTTAGTTTAATTAATCCAATCTTGCCAACGTTAATCATTATCTCACCACTCGTTATATCAGGGATTTTTCTTTAACGTCTTGAGTCTTTAACGTCGGAGACTGGGAAGAGCGATTTTGGTTAATAAAAAGATAATCACGATCTGAGGCTCGATTAATTTTATAATTATCACTTTTGCCATATCACGACTCAGAGCTTCGAAGATAGGTTTTTGGGAGATTTATATGCTGAGTTGCGAAACCGCGAGATCGCGATAACAAGACTTAATTAAGGGGAAGATAATATTGGATTAAGTGATTAATTAATCATGTTATAATTACATCGTGATTTCGTGAGTCGGGGTTTAGACGCCGTAACTTTCGAAAAAGATAGTGTCGAGTGGTGAAATGTCGAGAACAACTTTAACCGCGGTTAGCTTTTTTCCTTTAATCCTTGACATGGGTTATCCAGAAAGGACCTCGTGTTTTCGGCTCTCGGGGCTGTAAAAATAAAAATTTGGGTTTGGTGAACGCCGAGGCGCGAAACCCTGACGACGTCTAATCATGAGTTAAAAAAATTTACCCTTGTTACTGTCTTGAGTGAAAATTTAAAACGACTTCGTTGTTTCGTGACTCGGGACGTGTGAATTCATGAGTTATAGTATCCGACCTGCGAGATCTCGAAGTAGAACAAAAAGAGGGAACATTCTTACGAAAGGTAGGACTTGTTTCGAGAGTAGAAAAATCATCGTTGCTCACGTGACAAAGTTTCATAGGTCTCAATATCTCGGAGGGAAAAATAAAACCATTTTTAGATTTCAAGCATCGAGATGAAAATTGTGACAGACTAAAAACAACAAGGGCGGCTCCAACATTAACATTGTGTATATGGGAAGTAGAATCAGGTAAGACTCCCCTCTAGTGCAATGAGGGAAGAAGGAATTTTACAACTAGTTCACAATGATTTTTTTGGACCTGTGTCGGTTCCATCATTGGGAAAATCTATGTACTATGTCTCATTTATAGATGACTTATGAAGGAATACTTGGATATATTTCCTCAGGAAGAAATCTGAAGTCTTTGACAGGTTTAAAGAGTTTAAGGCTCTTGTTGAGAATCAAATAGAGAAAATAATTAGGGTGTTGAGGACAGATAATGAC
>JASDQU010264867.1:2715-15419 GCA_032191745.1 Picea mariana
GGGTTTGTTGAGGATAAATCGAGATTGTTGATTTGTTGTTCCTATACCAGGGAGCTCAAAAATACAATTTGATTTATGTAATGAAAGAGAAGAATGAGTGTGTGTGCAGAGGTCCAAGAGACCAAGAAGGAATTGAGCCTTCCTGCTGTAATCTTATTCCTTCGGATGTCTTAATGAAAATCAATGTTTGTGGAATCATATATTTTTTTCTGCGTCTTTGGGTTTTAAACTCTATGTATAGTTTGTTGGGTAGAGCGATGAGGTATTGTCTTTGCAAGTGATTGCATGTGAATCCTTGCTACGAATTAGAAATTGGATTGAGTCCACACAGGCGAAGAATCAAACTTTGTTGCATTTCAAAATCCATTCTACAACGTAAATAGAGCAGATGGATAAGATTAGATCGGGTGAATCCTTGCCCAAAATCAATGACCACAATTAGATTGTCAAGACCCTCCATATCGGGACACCAAAGTCTATTAAAGAGTTGTGTTGACAACGAGAAATATTCGACGATAAAGGTAGAGAAGCGTTGGATCGTCGTTGCCGATGACTCTAGGGTAGCTAATGATATAAGCTCGGTACTCACTACCATGAGAAGTTGGACCACCGACGATGAACTGGTTTAAGTTAAACTAACCAACGACGTGGATTAGGTCGGAGGAAAATATTGATGGTGGAGAGATAAAGGGAGATCGATGAGGTTGAAAAAACTCAATGATGGCGATTAAGTTATTCAAATCCAGATCGATGGTCCCGAACGATCGAGATGGATTCCAGTATCGCTGGGACAATTGGGTTGTGCATTTTCTCCTTGGTGAAAAATGTCAACGACGATACTATTGTTGTCGGGTCGGGGAAACTGAGTATTGTAATTGATCCACAACGAGAAAGTGTCGACGATAGTACGTCTATCATCGGGTCGAAAAAATTGAGCATTGTATTTCTCCCTTCCAAGTAAACAACGATGACGACACCTTAGCCTAAGGTCAGGCGCTCGGTCACATAGGAGTAAAGGTTTTAGCACAAAAGGGAGAAAAGGTGCTCAAGGTAACTTGTTCACTGGTGCGTGAACAAACTGATTTGGGGCTGTGTCAAAGAAGCATCCAAGGCCAATTAGATAAATCAGGGAAGCCGAGTGAAAAGCGACTATTAGAGTTGTTCGAGGACCTTGTTCAAGTATAATTAGACTTAGTAGGTCCACATCAAGTGGTATCAAAGCATGCAACACTCTAAGAATCAGAGTCGAGGAAATTGTATCTTGTCATAATCATGCCACCTAGAAGAGGAGGCCGAGAGAGAAATATGACAATTGAGAAGTTGTCATTGGCGCTGAAGCGCATCCAGGAGAGGATGGAGGCCATGGAGACAACTCAAAGAGGAGTGCCTGACATAGGAGATGTCAGCGAAAGTGAAGATACAAGATATGATGAGGAAGCAGAAGGAGCCCCAGGAGGATCAAATATTGAGATTGGTCACAAAGGTCGGAGCCATACCAAATATAGAAGTGCCCATGTATGAGGGTAACTTGAATGTAGATGAGTTTCTTGATTGGATCAATGAAATGGAAAAACACTTTTACTATGAGGAGCTGGATGAAGAAAATAAATTCAAACATGTAATGACAAGATTGCAAGGACGTGTAGCCTTATGGTAGAATGAGTTGCAAGCATACAGGAGAAGAAAAGGTAAAGATAAAATAAGAATCTGAGATAGAATGGTAGCTAAATTCAAAGGCAAATTCATGCCTAAGGACTACCAATTGAACATGTTCAGAAAATTGCAGAATTTGAGGAAGAAGGCCATGACAGTGAAGGAGTACACTGAAAAAATTCCATAGGATGAATATCAAGGTAGGCCATATAGAAGAGGATGCTGAGAAGGTTGCCAAGTATATAAATGGATTGAGGTATGATATTCAAGATGAGATAATCCTTTTATCTCTGAGAACAATGGAAGATTCCTACCAAGCAACCCTAAAGGAAGAAGAAAACTTGGACAAAAATATTTCAAGCTTCAAAGAGAGAGGAAAGAAGCTCTAGCAATCAGTCACATAGAGGAGAGTCAAGAGGTGGAAGATTATTCTCAAGAGGCAGGGGAAGAGGTAGATAAATTAGGTGTTTTACTTGTGGAAAAATAGGACATGTGTCTTAGGAATGTCATGAGAACAAGTCAACAAACTAGAGAGGAGATCACACTGCAGAGGATAAAGAAGAGATAGTGAATGCATAGGTAAAATAAGAAACTCATGAGATGGGTGAATCATTAATGTTGAAGAGAGTTTTGATTGAGGCAAGAAAGGAAACTCATGAACCAACACATAGAAAGAGTTTATTCAAGACCATGTGCAAGTCGAAGGGGAAATGTTGCAAGGTGGTCATTGATAGTACCATCATAGACTATCTATTTTCTACAGATATGGTGGAGAAGTTGGGATTGCATAGCATAACACATCCCACTCCATATAAAGTATCCTTTTTGCTGAAAGGACATCATATTTTTGTAAGTGAACAATGTAAGGTAGAAATTCAGATTGGTAGTTACAAGGATGAAATATTATGTGATGTAATGTCTATGGATATATGTCATATTTTGTTGGGAAGACCATGGAAGTATGATAGAAAATTTGTTCATTATGGAAGGAGGATGATCGAGGTTGATAACAATCACCACCCACCTATTCCAACTAGCTCATCTTGGCAGTTTTTATGTTTGGCATTTTTTCCTAGTTTTCAGGTCCTGAACTTTCATGGTCATTTTGAGGCCCTAAACAACGTTTTTAGGGCTCGCCACAACAAAATAGTAAATTGATTCATATTTTTATAGAATAATGTGTAGTCCTTGGATAGACCTTTCCAACAGGCTATCATGCGCCTAAAATGAAGATTGTGTGCAAAATTTACGATCCCAAGAAGCTGATGTACTAACTTACCCCAACAGGGCCCACATGAATTTTGGCGCTTCATCTCCTAGGGTTAGGTTTTGGATGTCTAGGGTTTTGACATTCATGTTTATTATAAAAAGGATTTCATATCCTCATTGTAATCATCTTCTGGTGAATGACCATAGTCGTCACATCTCTTCTTAGAGATAAGTTGCCAACATTCTAGCAAGTTTGTTTCAGTCTTAATTTTACAGTTTCAACATATTTCTTATTTAATAGAATTCAAGTTTTATTATATCTATATTATTATTCACCGTGTCTCTGTGTTAATATTATAAATCTGTGTTTTCATTTTGTCCCGCTCATAAATCTGGATCAATGGTATCAGAGAGGTCTGCTCCTTGTCATTTTTTAATGCATGTCCCCGACAAGGTCAAGGTATTGGGTCTCGAGCTTGGTTCTCTTGAAGACCACTGTGTTAAGGTTTAAGCTATTATTAAGTTTCTTTCTTTTCACTAGATAAAAATAGCAAATATAGAATCACTGAGAAATACACAATCACAAGAGACACATCATTTATCCTAGGAAACCCTCATGGGGGAGAAAACCCAACAAAAATTTCCTTAATATAGATAGCCAATACAATGCCAAGAGATAACTCAAAAAAATATAGAAATTCCTCTCCCAAGAATGCCCCTCTCTCTCTCTTCTTTCTTCTCAAAATTCATCTTTGAACTTGTGCTCTGATGAACAAGTGAGTGTGTGTCCAAATGAGGCGCTAGCCTCTTTATTTATACAATCTGGCAGGTGAATTTTCACTGGCAGGGCTGACTTCTCAATCTGAGTGGTTATAACCACCTTTAATTAATCTGGGGGCCGACTTCTCATTTTGCATATTACAATTAGGGTTTTACCAATCCGCAAAAGGGGATTTGGTTATTTACAATACCCGGCATGATCAATCCGCAAAAGGGGATTGATCTAATGAATAATATATCAATAATAAATAGAATACTCTTTGCAGTTACATAATTTCAACACTCCCCCTTAAAAAGAAGGGTATTCTACAGCAACATCAGGTGAGAGAGAGGACAACATCATCAACAACATCTTGGAACACTGACTGACGTATCTATAAATCATCAGAAGTGTTTCTCATCAGCAACATTGTCATTCACAATGGAATGAAATCATCATCTGCATCAATATGGATTAGTATAAAACTAATACATCATCATCACAGCACGAGGCTGGCCACATCATCACAACACGAGGCTGGCACATCATCACAACACGTGGCTGACACACTACACAACAATTAAGCTGGAATCACAACACAACAATTAAGCTGGAATCTCAACACAACAATTAAGCTGGAATCACAACACAACAATTAAGCTGAAATCTCAACACAACAATTAAGCTGGAATCATAACACAACAATTAAGTTGGAATCACAACACATCAATTAAGATGGAATCACAACACAACAATTAAGCTAGAATCTCAACACAACAATTAAGCTCGAATCACAACACAACAATTAAGATGGAATCACAACACAACAATTAAGCTGGAATCTCAACACAACAATTAAGTTGGAATTTCAACACAACAATTAAGCTGGAAGCACAACACTAGGTTGGCATCACCACACAACAATTAAGTTGGAAGCACAACACTAGGCTGGCATCACAACACAACAATTAAGACGGAAGCACAACACTTGGCTGGCATCACCACAACACTACTCCCCCTATCGAGAGAGGTCCTTTCGGACTATACCAAGCTTATCTCGAAAGTGTTCAAACTTTACATGAGATAGAGGCTTGGTCAACACATCGACAACTTGTTCATCTGTGCTAACATATTGGAGCTTTATGGCTCCTCTTTGCACTATGTCATGGATGTAATGGTATCAGATCTCTATGTGTTTCGACTTGTTATGAAATACATGATTCTCTGTCATCTTTATGCAGCTTTGGTTATCACATAGGATCGTGGTTTCTTCCATCTCTAGGTTGAATAGACCAGTCAACAACTTACGAAGCCGTATGGATTCACAACTGGAAGAACATGCAACAATGTATTATGCTTCCACTGTACTAAGAGAAATGCTTGATTGCTTCCTACTCTTCCATGAGATCATGCCTGATCCCAAACTGAAATAACATGCTGAAGTGATCTTCCTGTCAGAGACACTTCCATCCCAATCTTAATTAGTGTACCCACTCAGTGTGAAATTATGATATCCA
The DNA here is from genome assembly GCA_032191745.1 of Picea mariana. Taxonomy (NCBI): domain Eukaryota; kingdom Viridiplantae; phylum Streptophyta; class Pinopsida; order Pinales; family Pinaceae; genus Picea; species Picea mariana. Next base: position 7,855 of record JASDQU010264867.1, read on the forward strand.
TCATCACTGAGACCACAATCTAATGTACCCTTGAGATACCTCATCACATGTTTTGCAACAACTAGGTGAACATGTCTGGGTTCTACTAGAAACTAACTCAAAGTGTTCATGACAAAACATATATCTGGTCTGGTGTTCGTTAGATACATCAACGATCCAATGGTTTGTTTATACAGCGTGGCATCAATCAATTTTGACCAAGTGTCGACCAAAAGCTTCAGCTTCGTTTCCATGGGTGTATTCATGGACTTGCACTCCAACATATCAAATCTCTTCAGGATTTCAACTGCATGCTTCCCTTGGTTAAGGAAGATTCTCTCTGGGCTCTGTCATACCTCAAGACCTAAGAAATAATGCATTAGGCCAAGGTATTTCATCTCAAATTATGAGGCGAGCTTTGTTACATTCGGTGATGAGATTTTCTTCTCCAGTTAAGAATAAGTCATCCACATACAACAACAATATCACTGGATCATCATTCATAACCTTGAAGTAGAGCTTAGAATCATATTTACTCTTGGTAAAGCCCAAACTCGTCAAAAAGTTGTCTATCCTTCCATACCAAGCTCTAGGAGCTTGCTTCAACCCGTATAGAGCCTTCTTCAACTTGCAGACATGAGTCTTCATGTCTTCAACTTCAAAACCTTGAGGTTGTTCTATATGCACTTCTTCGATGACACCATTTAGGAAGGTTGTATTTATGTCCATCTGGTGTAACTTCCACTTCATCTTATCTGCAAGGGATATGATGGTTCTTATCGAAGTGTATCTGGCTACAAGACCGAATATCTCTTCATATTCAATGCCTTCCTTTAGAGAAAATCCACGAGGGAAAAACCTTGCTTTATACTTCTCAATACTTCCATCAACAACATGTTTTATTTTGGAAAGCCATTTGGAATATACCACATCCTTTCTCTTCAGTCCAGGAACTATTTCCCATACATCATTCTTTATTATGGATTGGTATTCTTCTGTCATGGCATCTACCCATTCTTTCTTCTAAATGGCTTCTTCAAAGCAGGTAGGTTCCTTCTCTAGGAGATCACACATCAAAGCCATATAACTGGAGAATGTCTTAGGTCTCTTCACCTGTCTCGTGGTTCCTTCGGGAACATCATACTTCTCTCCATATTTAATAAGATCCCTAGCCCAAGAAGGCTTTCTCTTATGGGAGATCGTCATCTAATGAGGTTCTTGAAATTCTAGTATGTCATGATCTTCTAGAATTTCCTCATTAGGGGAAGCTATGACTTCTCTCACTGGTCCTGCAACTCTGGGAACCTTCCTCACTGATTCTCCAACTTTGGGAGCTACAGGTTCCTCTTCATATACTTCTTCAAGCTGACATCTTCTTGATTTCTTGAGTGCTAAATATTCATTTAAGGTCACATCCCTACTGATATCAATGTGATGGTGACCTGGTATTAAAACCCTAAAGGCCTTGGAGACCTCATAGTATCCAACAAATATTCCCTTCTTTCCTGAAGGGTCCAGCCTGTTTCTCTTCTCTTTCGGAATATGTGAAAATACTGGGCAACCAAGTATTTTGAGATGGCTTAATTCTGGCTTCTTTCTGGAGAACATCTCTTTAGGGGTCTTGAACCCAAGTGCACTATGGGACAATCGATTGTGTACATATACTTTTGTTTTTGTTGCTTCTGCCCATAAGCACATTGAAAGATCTTGATCATGGATCATGGTCTTCACTACTTCCATTATCGTTCTGTTCTTTCTTTCTTCCACACCATTTTGTTGAGGATTGTAAGGAGTGGTGAGCTCCCTCTTAATCCCGACATATTTGCAATAGTTTACAAAATCTTTTGAGGTGTATTCTCCTCCATTATCTAACCTGAGTATCTTGATATTTCTTTTAGAACGATTCTCTATCAAGGCTTTGAATTCCTTGAATTCACTGAACACTTCATCTTTTGATTTCAACAAGTAAACCTAGGTTTTACGAGAATAATCATCAATAAAATATACATAGTATACATACCCACTTATGGAGGATGATGTCATTGGGCCACACACATCTGAGTGAATGAGTTCTAATACTCCTTTTGCTTTGTTGTCTCTCTTTGGAAAGGGGTTCTTGATGTTCTTCCCTTGTGCACATCCATCGCACACACGTTCATGGTCAACCTTGAGTTTTGGTAGACCTGTGACTGCCTTGCATACATATGGTAATTCCTTGTAGTTTATGTGTGCTAATATTCTATGCCAAAGTTTACATGGATTATCAATGGCATGGGTCATGGTTTCTTCTGAGTGACCCTTTAGTTTATACAAGCCACCTTCTTCTTTTCCAATGACGATTGCTTCTTTCATGGTTTCTCCTTTAGCCCACATAAGAACTTCTCCATCTATAAAGGCAATTATGAAGCCTTCTTTTCTAAAGCTGATATGAAGAGTAGGTTCTTTGTCAAACCTGGTACATAGAGTACGTCCTTCATCTTCATTGGAGTCCCTGAATTAAGCTTGTAGATTGATTCTCCCACTCCCTTGATAGGGTATTGACAATCATCTCCAAGTGTAACTTTCTGAGAAAAATTCTTTTCTGAAAGGCAAGAGAGAAAATCTCTTTGACCTGTCATGTGCTTGGAATTACCACTATCAATGAGCCAAGTGTCCTCTTCAGGTGTTACCGATCCTGAGAGGGCTGAGATTAAGACATAGTCTTTAATTCATTCTCTTAACATCTTTGCGGGTGGCTCTTCATATTCAACTACATGGGCATGATGTCTCTTATTTTTCCTCTTGTATTCTTCTCGTCTAGCTAGACAATGTCTCGCAATATGTCCCATCTTGTCACAATGGTATCATTGGATAGATGAGTAATCTCTTTCCTTTCTTTGTCCTTTCTTCTGGAATATCTTTGGTTGAGATTATTTATGACTGAATTTGTTTTGGGGGTGAGACTCTTTATGAGTTTATTTCTGGAAGTAAGACTTCTTTCTTTTGGCCCTAATTATGTCCTTGTGGTGTTTTTCTTTATCTGCAACATCGACAGATTCTGGTACTTCTTCTTTGAAGAATATTGCTAGGTAATTCTCTTCAAGAATGAGACCAATCCTATACTTTCAGGCACATAAGTTTTCCACACCTTCCATCTTGTCAACAAGCTTAGTGCTTGCAGACATCTTTTACCCGGGGCTAGGAAAATGACCAAAAATGAAAATGCTCAAAATTAAATTCTGAACTTACAAGGAGGTGCACTTGGTTGAGGCGAGTATCATGGTGTGGTTAGATTTCAGAAAATCCAACTTTTACCCCTCCAAACTTGATCTGTATATTTCTGGACTCGTGCTTCTAGTTTTTTGATACTTTTGGTACTTTGGTACTTCTGGTACTCTGGTTTTTTGGTACTTTTGGTACTTTGTGAAAACTATGGTTTTACTTTCTGGGAGATCTAGCCACTGAAAAGTTGCGTCGAGGATGTCAAAGTGATCCTTGAGGAAGGGTGCAACTTTCTATATGTTTTTGGGGCTGAAATAATTCTCCAACATAAAGCCCTAATTTGCATGTACGACAACGGTGACATTTTTCACTTTCTCTTGTGAAAGATGCTCTCTTCAGCTTAGCTCTGATACCATGTTAAGGTTTAAGGTATTATTAGGTTTCTTTTATTTTCACTAGATAACAATAGTATATATAGGATCACTGAGAAATACACAATCACAAGCGACATATCATTTATCCTGGGAAACCCTCATGGGGGAGAAAACCCAACAAAACCTTCCTTAATATAGATAGCCAATACAATGCCAAGAGATAACTCAAACAAATACATAAATTCCTCTCCCAAGAATGTGCCTCTCTCTCTCTCTCTTATTTATTCTCCAACTGCATCTCCGAACTTGTCCTATGATGAACAAGTGAGTGTGTGTCCAAATGAGGCATTAGCCTATTTATTTATACAATCTGGCAGGTGAATTTTCACTGGCAGGGACGACTTCTCAATCTAGGTGGTTATAACCACCTTTAATTAATCTGGGGGCCGACTTCTCGTTCTGCCTATTACAATTAGGGTTTTACCAATCCACAAAAGGGGATTTGGTTATTTAAAATACCCGACATGATCAATCCGCAAATTGATCTAATGAATAATATATCAATAATAAATATAATACTCTTTGCAGTTACATTATTTCAACAAACTGCTCTCGCACGCCCAAGAAACCTTGCATGGTGGGAGAAAAGAAAGACGATGGGACAAGGGATCCTTTCAAAATGTTTCTCAAGGAATCCCTCGAGCGACAGAGGAACGAGATGATAGACAACTTTGCAAAAATCCTTCGACGACTGCCGACAAGAGACACATCTACCTCAAGTGAAGGTGCCACCCCCTTCAAGGTATAAATCAATTTTGATATTCCTATATTTGAAGGTAAAATAGATGCGGATGTCGTAGATAAATGTTTAATCCTTCGTGAAGGGTATTTTTCTGTCCACAACTTTTTTGATAGAGAAAATATTACATTTGCGCTCCTCAAGGTCGTTCCCCATGTCAAATATTGGTGAGAGACTTTTTGTGAGAAAAAGAAATAGAGGGATCCACATTATTTTCAATTGCACCCACTTCGGGTTCCTTTAGGTATGTTATTAAGGAACAATACTATCCTGTTGGAAGTTATGACGACTTGTATACAAGATGGACCACACTGCAGCAGGAAAGAGACCAAATAGTGCCAGAGTTCACTAATGTCTTCCATACCTTGTGCACCAAGCTGGGTATCAAAGATTCGTAGAAACATCTGGTGCTCAAGTACTGCGGCATTTTTCCTAAATACATCAAGACCTAAATAGAGTTTTTGGACATCTCATCCTTTGGCGTGGTCTATCGATATGCCATCAAAATCGAGAAAAATCTTAAACAAAATACGCGGAAGTTTGGGTCTAGGAACCCCTCACAACAGAAGAAGGGAAAGGGAAGCCCCAAACCACAAAAAAAAGGACAGAACAAATATTGGAATCCTCAGGACAACTAGTCTAGGCCGCAAAAAAATAAGGACAATGGAAATATGAAGAAAGATACTGAGAAGTGGTGCGACTTCCATAAGAGCCCCTGGCATAACATTGTTGATTACCGCTCAAAGCAGTCATTGGTGGCTAAGGTGAAAGTATCTTAATCAGATTCGGGTTCTGACTCTGAGTCAGAACAAGAAAAGGGGAGACGGATCATTAATGTGAAATCAAGTTCCATCGTTTCTACCACCAAGATTTATCCTAGTGAACTTGATGATCCAGAGGAAGGAAAACACCTCTTTCATTCACAGATGTGGGTGAAAGGCACTTCGTTGCACTTCATCATTGATAGCGATATCCAGAAGAACCTCATCTCAGCGGATCTCGTCAAGCAGCTAGCTCTGTCGACAATGCCTCACCTGCATCCCTACACCATCGGATTGCTCTGCCAAGGAAGTGATCTTCGCGTCAACCAACAATGTCGAATGTCATACGACATCAATCCATTCAAAGATGAGGTATTGTGTGATATTACTCCCATTGAAGTTTGTGATGTTCTTTTGGGCCAAACTTATTTATGGAAAAGTCATGATGTATATGAGTCTAGGCCTTGCAGTTTTATTATTAATTTGAACATGAAATTTTTCAAGATACCCGAGGTAGTCCTACCTAGTGACATTTTCCTGGTCTCTTCCAAGAAATGCAGAAAGGGCATCCCTCATACAAGGAATTTTGTCTTCTTTGTGATTCATCTCATATTGAGCGAAAGATTGCAACCACATCCATGGCCTCCACGACCGACCTCTCTACACAGCAGAAACAAGTGGATAAGGTTGTGGAAGAATACAAAGACATATTCTCATCACCTACTCAGGTACCTTTGCACTGTTAGGTCAAGCATTCCATCGATATGACTCTCCAAGCAATGCTATCCAATGGGCCAGTCTATCACCGCTCCCTATTATAAAATGAGGAGATCAAGCATTAGAGCTAAGAACTGCTCCACAAGGGGCACATCTGACCCAACTCATCACCTTGTGGAATCTCAATGAATGGGCATGGAAACATTTACATCCATGATAGGTGCATCTCACCCTCTATAGAGGCACCCATAGGTAAGCCATACATTTCCCTACTATCATTGCACCCCTTGCCCAGACATCCCTTATCTACTTCATCCACTCACATGGCTTAGATTTTATCTCTCCCGAAAACACCCCACATCTAGTGAGCATTAGCCCAATAGGACGTCCTAGTGTTTCCTCCAAACTTGACTTGTAGATTAGTATAATATCTTTGAGCACTTGTCCAGGTAAAGGGGGTTTTATGCACATGTTTAATAACTTGATGATTAGTTGTGATTGACATTGCTATGATTCTTGTGACTTATGAGCCCATGGAGGGCGTATCTGTTGATGTTTCAGGGCCATACCCGATGGACAAGTACCCTTATGGACAGGTACACATGGGGAGATGATTAGTTCGGACCTCCATGGGGATGAAATCCCACTAGATGGATGTTGAGACCCTAGCAGGGGGCAAATACAGATCAGAGGATTTGCATTGGAGAAGAGGAGGATGTTCCACCATGGGCAGCTTGGCAGGACCGTACCCAAGGGGGTTGTGCCTTTTCCACCTAGATGTAGGCCTTGGAAGGCCCATGACGTCACCCAGAACACCTATGACATCATCCCGTGCTTATGGAGGTTTTGGGAGGCAGTTACGTGCCAAGTGGAATGTGTGGCATTTTCCTGAGGCCCAAGGAGGCCCAACATTTCCCTAAAAGGGCCTAACGTCACCCTAAAAGGGCATGACATCACCTTTTATGCTTGATTAGGGTTTTAATGATGACATTAAATGTAAAACAATATTTTGATGTAAAATTGGTCATGTCGTCCTTTTGTGACCTTAAAATAAAATTAAGGTTATTACTATTGTATAAGTAGAGAGCTAAAACTCTATTTTTCTCATCATCTTTCACTCACCCTTTGGTGAGGTCAACTGAAATTTGCACCCTTCTTAGGGTTTTTGGCTCAAATACTAGTGCACACTTGTTGGAGGAAGGATTTTTATGGTGTAATTCACGTTTTTCTTGGTGGAAAGTCTACAACTAGGGTTTTGCATTGATGATACATGGTGAATGTGAGTAAATTTCTGTAATTCTTCTCTTACTTGAATGGTTATAGTGTTTTACTTAGCATTTTGTTAATAAAATTGTTGGATTAAACCCTAGATATCAAACACTTTTTACAGTCCTTGTTCCAATTTCTATCTACCTACTAGATTATGCCAAGGAGTCGTTTTTCTTGAAGCTATTACTAGAGCCTTGCCTTTGCAATACCCTAGTACTTGTCACTTCATCTAGCCGATTTTATTCCATCATTGAGCTAAAGAGGGAGGAAGACCTATTAAGGTCTAGGGTTACCTACACCTTGTTATCAAAAGGTTTGCAGGAAAGGTCTAAGGAGCTTGAGTCAGGGCTTGAAACCGGCGTAACAGGAGCTTCCCCACCCACTGTCACCTCGATGGGGAGCCCTTTCTATTTAGGAGGGCAAGTCCAAGGGAGACGTCCCTAAGGCAATCTGGGTCAAAGAAAG
>JASDQU010264868.1:1261-15418 GCA_032191745.1 Picea mariana
CCATCATATGGGGGTCCTCCAACTTCATAAGGCCATAACTCTCAAACCGTGAGGAGTTATGTGACATTTCACATACCACCGGAAATGGCATGTCAAGCACTATCCATCTAGGATAATTTCACCAACAACTTCATTGATATTCATCTCATTATTCCACATTTAAGCATAGGTCCTCCAACGTTTCTTCTAGGATAACCCAATCCGTAAAGCGTCTTCCCATGAGGGCTTTCACCATAAGTGGACCACTTTGGAGTTCATCCATTTGTGCACCTTATCGACCATGATAAGACAATAATGATTCATCTTTTCATCAATTCACCACTGCATCATAACTATCAATGACAACTCATTGATTCATCTTCATCAATGCATCATAGCAATGATCCATCTTTATCAATTAGTTTCCACTTGGACATATATCATTTTCATCAAGGACATCATATAAATCATCCATATTTATCAATTGGTTTCCACTTGGACATATATTATTCTCATCAAGGGCATAATATCAATCAATTACTTGACATCAATTAATGACATCAATCAAACCAAACCATTTTCATCAATGACATATGATCCAACAATCTCCCAAATAATCAAACCATTGGCATCAATGACAAACCATTGGCATCAATGACAACATGATCCAACACTACATAGGGCATCCGAATGCAACACATTGTTCCATATACACCACAATGAAATGGTGTTCCTAAGAGAAAGAACTGTACATTAAAACAAATGGCTAATTTTATGATCCAATCTAAGGGATTAAGTCTAAAGTATTGGGCAGAATCAATCAACTGTTCAAATTACATAGTAAATCACACTCCCACAAAGGATCTTAAAAATATAATACCAGAAGAAGCTTGGACCAAAATTAAACCAGATGTAAGTCACTTCCATGTATTTGGAAGTATAACATGGGCTCACATTCCTGATGAGAAAAGGAAAACATTGCAGCCTAAAAGTGAGAATTTTATATTTGTTGGTTATTCTGAAGATGTCAAAGGTTATAGACTTCTTCAACCACATTGTAATGAAATTATTATTAGAAGAGATGTTAAATTTGATGAAAATCTCTTGGCCTGTGAGCCTAATTCGAAAACTATGCCTTCTTCGGCCTGCGATCCATATTTGACGTTTGTGCCTTCTTCTGTTACTATTCTAGTTTCTTCTTCAGATGATGATAGTGAGGATGAAAATCCACCTCCACCTGCTCATTTTCCTCCATATGAGTCCTTTGAAATTTAACCAGTACCAGCTCCACTGCTTCCTAGATGGCTTCTTTCAACATGAGAAGTAGTTGGTGATCTTGTCGGTGATCCTTTAGATCAGCGTCAGACACGTTCAAATTTCCAGCGAGCCTCTTCTCTTTTGACTCAAGTTTCATAGAATCATGATCCATAGACATTTGCAGAAGCTTCAGGTCATCCAAATTGGGATACAATGTTGAATGAAGAGTATCGTTCTTTAATGGAAAATGATACTTAAGATCTTGTACCTCTTCCAAAAGGAAGAAAACTTGTCATATGAAAATGGGTCTACAAAACTAAATATGCATCAGATGGAAGTGTTGAAATACATAAGGCTCGGTTAGTTGCCAAAGGATTTTCCCAAGTTGAAGGAATTGACTATAATTAAAGCTTTGCCCTTGTAGCCAAAATGAATTCCATCCTCCTTGTTCTTTCCCTTGCTACCTCACATAAATGGGAGTTCCATCAGATGGATGTCAAATTCGCCTTCTTACACGATATTTTCAAAAAGAAATCTACATGGAATAACCTCCTGACTATGTCTAGAATGACTCTATCCTTGTTTATCGTCTTAAGAAATATATTTATGGTCTTAAGCAAGCTCCCTGAGCTTGGTATTCCAAAATGAACAACTTTCTTATTTACTTCTCTAGATGCCATTCTGATCCTAATGTCTATACCAAGAAAGTAGGAAGCCATATCATAATCCTTGTCCTTTATGTTGATGACCTTATCCTTAATGGTAGTGACTCAAAAATTTTAAACCATGTGAAAACCAGCCTTAATAAGAAATTTGAAATGACAGACTTAGTTTTTTTTCACTATTTCCTTAGCCTCCAAGTTTTTCAAACCAAAGAGGGAATTTTTCTTTCCCAATCTAAGAATGCTTGTGACCTTCTTCGACGCTTTCACATGGACGATTGTAAACCAACCCCTTCTCCCTTCTAGTTTGGAGTCAAGCTTATTTCCACCTGTACTTCTCCGGAAGTTTATGACACCTTGTACCATTATTTAGTTGGTAGCCTCTTATACTTGACTCATACACATCCTGATCTTTCCTTTTTTGTTGGTCTTGTTGCCCGGTATATGAAAACACCCAATGAAATCCATTGGAAAGAAGCTAAAATGATACTTCGCTATATCCATGGTACAGTTCAATTTAGGATACATTATAGTTCATGGGGGACTCCTTTATTGGTTGGTTTCACTAATTTAGATTGGATTGGAGACCCTGATGATCAGAAGTCTACTGCAGGTTATGTTTTTAGCCTTGGTTCAGGACCTGTCACTTGGGCCTATAAGAAACAACATGATATTGCACTTTCTTCAGTAGAAGCAGAGTACCGAGTAGTGGTAAATGCAAGTCAAGAAGCCTTGTCGCTTCAACGAATCCTTTTGGATTTTGGATTCCAATAGCAACATCCAACCAACCTTTGGCGCGACAGTCATAGTGCCATCAACCCATTTCAACATTAGCGCAACAAGCACATCGAGATACCCATGCACTTCATCAGAAAGCTCATTCATGATCAAGTTATTGAAGTTCTCTTTTTCCCTAGATAAGATCAAGTTGCAGACATTTTCATAAAGTCTCTTACAAAAGTGAAGTTTTCCAAACTTCGATCTATGTTAGGAGTTCAGGAAGTTGTCATTAAGGGGGGATAGGCTCTAATGTCTCCTTCCTTCTCCTAATGTGTCACTATTGTAAATCCTTCAATCCTATCCCAAGTTGTTCTTAAGGGGGGATATTAGGATATTTAGACACTTAGGAATTAGTTAAGATCTACTTGGTCTAATGTGTCGTTAGGTAAAAGTGTGTTTCTTAGTGTGTTTCTTTAGTATGAATTAGTATGCATTTGTAGTTAGGAAATACGACAATCACTATATGTTCTTGACATAGAGTGATCCAACGATTCATATTATCCTTGATCTTAATGACCATTGATCCGTGGCTTAACACCTGATTGGTCCATGATCTCTATTTAAAGAGCATGGAGGGTCATTTTTCAATGATCGATTGTGAGAAACTCTCTTGTAAAATATCTTTGTAATATTTTTCTTTTGCATTAATAAACTGCTCCAAGTGGCCGCATTGGTTGGGGTCGTGGATGTTTCCCCATAGGGTTTTACCACATCAAAACATCGGTGTGTTGATCTTTGATTTGGTTGTGTAAGTGGTTACTGAAGGTGGTCGTCCTCTGTTGGAATACATGTGTTGTTGAACACAATGTTCTTAAACTTGGAAATAACATTCTCATACAACCTTATTGAAACATCCCTCAACTCAAAAGGCACATGTATATCTTCCAACCTATTCTAAAGGTTGTTCCCAGGGACCGTGTCAAATGCTTTTCTAAGCCAAAAAAACAACAAAAGGTTTGGTTTTAGTATTTTAGAACTTCTGTGAAATGATCCTAAAGGGAACAAAATGGTCCATAGTTGAGTGATATCTCCTAAACTTGACCTGGCCTTTAGCTCTTTTACCGTAACTTTCTATCTAAAGGCTAATCTTCTTTCCAAAATAATTCCATAAAGCTTGGCTAAAATTAGGCTAATCATAATGGTCATATAATTAGAGGGTATATTTCAATCCCCATTCTTAAAAATAGGAATATTGAGGCTTTGTGTCCAGGGTTTAGGGAATCCCTGCTTGACTTCTAAATTGAAGAGCTTTTGTATGTGAGGGATGAGGATAGGCCCTCTGGTTTTAATTTTTTTAGCTTGGTAGCCTTCAATGTCCTTATCTTTCCCATTTGCAAGTCGCTTAACCCTGAACTCTATGTCATCCAAAGAAAAAACTTCATCCTTAGTAGAGACAATAAGAATGGTGTCCATGGCATTAGAGATCTCGTACATACTTTTAAGGTAGGAATTCCATTCTCTTAAGGGAATCATATTATTTTCTTTAGTATTGCGGATTAGAATTTGCCTCCAGATATTCTTAGGATCAAGCTTAGATAGTTGTGAAAGTTGTTGTTTCCTTTTATTGATATAGTACATTTTTTTCCTTTTAATTAGGCATTTGTATGTATTGATGTTATTGAGTTTTAAGGACTCATTATAAGCATCCCTAATGTCTTTCCTAACAATTTTACATTCTTTATCATACCAAGGGTTGGTCGTTCTATTATTATTTTTACAGGACACCTTGGAAGAGAACTTGTTAATAGAAGTGGAAAGGGTAGTTGAAAATTTATGATAGAGGTATTCAATATTGTCCTTATACGTTAGGAGATGTAATTCACTATTCAAATCCTTTAAGAAAAGGTCATCTTTACTTTTGTCAAAGCTCATGTAATTCTCTTCAATGGCGCTCTTGTGCAGGACAAAGTTTAGAGTTAGGGTTAAAGGTCTATGATCAAAGTCGAGTTCATGGTCATTTAAAAGGTCAAAAGTTATTATTTGGTTGGAAACGAGGATATCATATATCACATAATCTAGAACACTGCTACCTAGCCCATGAATACAAGTCATATGATTGGAGTTTGGCCACTTCATTACTCCATTGCAAATTATTAGGTCTTGAGAGCTACAAAGCTTGACGAGTACCAAGCAAATTCTCACTTAAGTCTTTAGAGCTTCTTTTGTAGCTATTAGCTATAACAAGGTCCTCATCTAGCCATAAAGGATTATAGTTGAAATCATTTCTTAAAAAAATAGTTTGGTTAGTTGCAATCCTAACATTAAAGTCTCCTAACAAAATGATATTACCTTCATTTTTCAAACTATAAATGTCTTGTTCTAAATTAAAGTATATAATAATATAATAATATTAAAATTTTAATATAATATTACATAATATTACTATTACTATTTATAATATTTTATTATTACTATTTCCTAATATTTACTATAACTTATATTTTATATATTAATTATATAAAATTTGTAATATTATAATCTAATATAATATTAAAATAATATTAAGATAAATTTTTTCCTTTATTTATTAATCAATTATGTATCAATAACTTTATTATATATTAATATATAAATATATAATAATATTTGTATTGTTTATTGGTTATTAATAATAATAATAATTACTAATTACATGCATATTAATATGTTTTTTTTTGTTTGTTAATGTGGCTTGAGAAACCGCGACTCAGGGGCATCTAAGCCGTTAAAATCACCCGTGGATCGCATCCCGTCTGAGCCACACCAACCCTTAATATGGTTGGATTTTTTGTCCCCGCAGGTTTCGAACCAGTGACTTTAACAACACGGAGTGGCTTAACAACACACTTCATCACCGACTTTAACGACACAGAGTGGCTTAACAACACACTTCATCACCTACTGTCCTACACCTCAAGGACTACATGCATATTAATATATTTATAAATATGTACTAACATATATTTTATACTTTAATAATATATTTTCTATAATATTATAGTAATTAATTTCCACAAAAGGTATATTGATGAAAAATGCATTCCCATCAATAATTATGGACTTATGACCATTGGCATTTGCTCTCGTGAGCAGACGACGTGTTTGTGGGTATGACGCGGATCGCTTTAGAAATGCGAATGGAATAAAAATGAATTCAATGGGGGAGCCAATGCTTCCTTTTCAGTTTTCCATTTTCCTTCCCTTTTTCAATTTATTTTTATGTTACAATAACAACCAGAAGAGTTCGTACGGTTCAAACTTCAAAGTGTGCATCTTTTCACGGTCAGAGTTGACAAAGTTGAGTTTGTATTCAGGTCCAACCATATACTCCTATTTTGAACTTCATGCTTTTAGTCAATATAGATTTTTTTCGAACATGTTACGTTTGATATTACGATGATAATAATGTGAAAAAGTTAACTTTATATTCAGGTCCAAGTATTCTTCTAGTTTGAACTTCTTTCTATTAGTCAATGTACAACATTTTCCAAACACTTTAACATATTAGCTTTGTTATCACCATAATAATAATGTGATGGTGTCGTGTTGAATATCTCTGAACTTATTTCATTTCGTTTCAACTACCACCACATGAGCTTGGAATTGGAATTCAAATAGATCTCTCATTTGACCAAACAATATAACATTCACAATTTATACGACTTTAAGTGTCGCCCTTCAATCGATTGAGGCAAGTGAATATGTTGCTTTGAGTATGATGTTTCAATGGTATTCGTTGCATGGAAACAAGAAGAGTAGGTCGGTCTGGAACAACGTAAATGAGTGAAGTGAAAGAAAAAAACTTGAAGGCAATAGAAAGTTTGCATATGGTAGTGAAGGTTAGACCTTGTCGTTCAACTATACCAATGTCTATTGTAATTTTTGGTAATGTTATCACTTCATATTTATGTATTCTTAATGCCTATGTCATTTTAGATGGGATCTAAGTACAATTCCCCCTTTGTATAGGTGGAATTGGAAAAAAAGTAGGATTGTTGGGATCCCATGGAGGGACAATGTACTTGTTAAAGATGACAACCACAAATGTTGATGGATGTGATGGTTTATGGTTTTCTTTTTAGAATATAGTAATAATTTGACTGAGCAATCTATTAATAAGGCTAGCTATAACACACAAGTTAGATGTTAACATCATTTTTCGTTTAGGGCATAGAAAGACTTTTGGATCCGATTGTTCATCTTCAAATGTAGAGAGAACATGCTTTTTTTCTTTTCTCATCATTTGAGAGAGTGATATTAGAATGTCTAAAAACTATAGCATTTGTTGATTATGTTGGGTGGGCAGTTTGTTAGCTGCAAATAAGTGCATTGAAGCATGGAAAGTACACAACTCATCTTGAGAAAGAAATGAGTTTGTCCTTTAAACGAGTAGGTTCCAATCCTCCAAAGAAGGTTCTACGTTCTTGATGTTGTGAAGGATGTTATTGAAGGTGACTTGCAATGGGTCATCCCCTTGTTGGCAAAATATAGTTTATAGAGTGATCATTGTGTTAAAGATACACCAAAGTGTCGACCCATGGGATGTTCCTGTAAATAGTGGAATATCCTTGATAGGTGGCAACTAATTGGGATCTCTGATGAGAATAATAGAGAAACCCCCAAAACAAGTGTGTTTTTTATGTAGAAGGAATGCTTCTCGAAAACACATATCAACTCTTTAGGCACATGAGCATATGCCACACAACCAAATACTCTAAAGTGTACTACATTTCATCTCATACTTGTCTATGCTTCTGGTGGAACTTTCTTCTTCACACATTTAGTGGGAGATATGTTTAAAACATAAACACAGCAAGCGACTACTTCACCCAAAAATCATTTGACAAAGTTTTTCTTTTGACATGCTTCTAGACATATTCATAATGGCTATGTTTTTCCTTTTTGCTACTCCATTTTGATGATGTGTATACTTTGTTGTAAACTATCTTTTGATGCCATCCTGCTTGCAAAAAATATTAAAATCATTTGCATCATATTCACCTCCCCTGTCTAACCTTAACACTTTAATTTGATGGCCACTTTGCTTCTCCACCAATGCCTTGAATTCTTTGAACTTGTCAAAAGTTTCAGATTTATTTGCAAGAAAGTACACAACTATTTTTGTTATAATAATTTATGAAAGTTAGGAAGTATTAACTTCCTCCCAGTGACTAGGTCTACATTAGGCCACATAAATTGGTATAAACCAGCTCCAAGGGTGCCTTTTATTTATAAGGCACTCCTTTATGGAAACTGTGCATGTGCTTATTTTCCAAAATTCATCTCTCACATGAACTAGCTAGCTCTTGAATGGGAGACAAACCTTTAACCATATTTTTATAATATAGTAATTTTGGTGACTAAAATGTATATGACCAAATATAAAATGCCACAACCAAAATTCATCCAAACATGTTTCCTTTTTGGCAAATGAGGCATTATGTGTACCACAGTTCATGGAAAGATGATACTCTACATCACATGGTCTGCATCGCTATTCTTTTACATATTCACCCCAACAATCAACATTTTACTGGGAGGTTTGTCATATATAAAACAATCATTTCCCTTAAAAATTACATTATACCCGTTTTGGGTAAGTTGGCCAACACTAATGAACTTTTGTTTCAAACTTGGGGCATAGTGCACATCTAATATGTGCCTTTTTAGCCTTTTTTGGTCAATATGTTGACCATTTATTTTCTCATAACATTTACAATATTGTCTATCCCCAGTTTAACTTCAGTCTTTATTGAGTCAACTAGGTTTGCAATTAGGCTTCTATTTTTTGTCATATTATTGATACACCCACTATATATAAGACAAATATCATTAAAAGTCTCTTGGGAAGAATTACAAGTAAGGAATAATGAGTCTTCATAGTTCTCAAAGGTGTTAGAATAGTTTTCATCATATTTGATAAGATCAACCTTCTTCTTTCTACATTCTTGTGCATAATGACCTAGATTATGTTGAACTTATGGTTATACAGAGGGGGGCAAGGGTGAATCGAAATAATATTATTTTTAATTTATTCAACTATTGATCAATCATTCATTAGCACATATAAACTCAAATCACAATGTACATAATTTAATGTGGAATCCCTTATGGGAGAAAACCAAAAAAACATATATTTATAAATGTATTTAAGAACCAACCTGTTGTTACAAAGGTTGTAGGCACCAACCTACTGGAAACACCAATCTCCTCAGTTGAGAACCAAATCAACAAGATATTTTGTAGGAGTGAACCTACTAGAGACACCAATCTCCTCAACTGAGCACAAACTCAATAAGATCTGTATAGGCACCAACCTAATATCTTCATACAAAGAGTACTTATGAATTCACCTACACGATTCATACTTCATGTATTTTATAACATCATCACACACTTAACTTTCATGCTCCAAAACCTCTCTTTTCTTCATACCCCAAAACATAGATTCAAACCCTAGTAAGATTTATCCTTCGCTCCCTAAGAAACCTCATAGCATCATTCCCATGATACAATCCTAGACTACAACATAACAACCTCAAAATATCTCACTTTGTAGCATCATAGACCTTAGTCCTTCATATTGCGCCCTTAAAACTCCAAAAAACTCCACTTGCACACCTTTAGGCCTCAATAATACTCTCTAGCTTCTCTTGCACACCTCAAACTTGTTTTTCTTGCTTGGATACTCTTCAATTGCACACATCTTTCCTATATTTAAAGTGTTTATGTGCTCACATTTAGGACTAACCTGTAAAGATTGGTTGGGATAGTGTGAACTTTTTGGCTGGGTTGTCTAATAGAAAACATTATATCTCCTCATTCCTAAGGAGTTGGAGGGGGTAACATATACCATTGAAAAGGTCTCAAAATAATCTTTCCAACCTGTTGACGGGCGAAATTGATTGCTCGTCAACTGAAGGAGTGAATCCGGTCTGGAGTTGTCTAATTAACCCAAGCCATTTGGATTAATCCACTCCGATGGGTTTAGTGGCTCCATTGGCTGATCTAAGTCCTAAAGAAAACAAAAAATATAACTAAAGAAAATACAATAACTTAATAAATAACACTCGCTGAAATATATATATACATCTAATATATATCTACAGGGAACTTCTATATCTATTATACTAATGAAATCAAATAACAAGCTGACATGTTATCGCATCCAATGTCTATTCAATGTGTAGCATCCAGTCACCTTATCTGACAAGGTAAACCTGTGACAGATCCTGAAATTGCTCCTAATAAATGTGAAGCAGCAATGATGGAGTATGAATCATAACGACATAACACATAATGGATGCAGTCACAGTAATCTTATAATCTTGCAAGCAACCACACTAAGATAATTCTTCCTATGAAAACTTGCATATAAACGTTTGATTGAAATTAGAGATAAACCTCTTAATTCAAATTGAACGAATGATTATGATGCGTTATATCTGGGACATAAAAATATGGACAGTATATAATCTTTAATCATATCAACTGATAATAAACCATGATGACAAAAGCAATCATAATCTATTAACAAATTGAAATAAACATGACTTGAATAAAAACATTATACAGAAAAGCTAAAGTTGTGACGTGTATCATATTCCATTCAAGTTTGTAGTGAAACATCCATAGTCTTGCCCCAGGCTGAGATGATCCAATGTATAAAAAATAATAGGTTTATATAGGTTCCAGGAAACAAGACTGTTTCCTATTGATAATATCAAATCTGTTTCAAAGATATGGGGGATGCAACCACCCTGATTTCACTGAATATCAAAAACTACCATCAACCTAATCTATTTACTAAAACACAAAGTTGATATGGCTGGGATATCTCAACAATGCCTCATATCTTCTTGGAAATCATGGAATCCTTAATCATCCTGAAAACAAATGAAAATGAGAAGGTTTCAGATATGTTTTCAATTATTAAATCACACAACTCGAATTTTCTTAACTGGCTACAGAATCTCACGATTCTGTAGCTAGTTATAATAGCAAATACAATCATATTTTATTCAATAAACAAAACAAACTAATCTTTATAAAAAAAATAATAATATATTCAATCAAATCGTATATCCTAACTTAAGAGTGACAAAATCGTGCTAAAATTAAAAAAAATCATACCTCAAATCATGGTATCAAAACTTATCAAGAAATCTTGGAGTTTACGATAGCTATTGCTGCCTCTACATTCTTGAAAATGACACATCCTGTAGTTTTTAGGCGTCTCTCCTTTGCCTAGGTTATGTATTTGAGTTTGTTGTTCTCGTTTGTCAACATATCCACTTAGTCTTTTAGAGACTTAAGTCGTGACTGTAGCAAAGGCACATCAGTATAGTACCTGTCGATCCACGATCGACATTCATCACACTGTGACTGTATTGAATGTGCATTGGCACTGACAAAATTAAGGGTTGGAGAATCGTCCACGTGAAGGGGAGGCTTACCACAGAGTTGGATGCCAGAAAATTCTGGGTTGTCCTTTAGACAAGGAAGCATATTGCTAACATAATCGTAGGGTCTGTCAGGGTAAAATCCGTATGACATTGGGTCCTCTTCGGCCAAGAATTTCTCAATTTCTGAATCCGAGTCTTCACTCACTTCAATTGTGTTGATTGTGTCTGCACAGGGTTTTAATTTTTTTCGAGCACATCGAGAAATCAAATGACTAGCCCTTTTGTTCTTGAAATTAACATCGACACTGCACTTGTGCTTCTTCCCTATAGGTTTCATAACATTTTTAGTGTTGTCCTTTGGATGCGAACCCGGTTGATTGTCCTGTTGAGTGACATAAGGGTAAGTCGAGGGTTCATTATTAGGGGAAAGATCATAGGTCTGGAGTGGTGGAGAAGAGGCTGTAGGGTTCACAAGGGTTTCAATAATGACCAGTTTATCTACCTGTCCCAACTCACTGTCGCCAAAGCCATTTCGTAAAATGAATGCATCCCAACAATCATTGTAATTGCAACTGGTGCATGAGGATAATTTTAATTAAACCATGATGGAATAAACTTGAATCAGACCTCTGTTTCATAAACAGTTTACCCATCTTATACAAACTTTTGAGCCCAAAGTAAGGCATATTCAACAAAAAACCAATGAAAATCATAAGCAAGCATAGATGATATAGGAAAACTAATCTGAGTCTTCCTTCAAACATAATGAATTGCTTCACAATAGCCAGTAGATCATGCCACCTAGGTTTTAAGGATGAAATTGGCATACCTCGATCGCAACTGGTTACTTTTCGTGAGGATAACATCAAAGTCCAGGGGACCTCCTCAACTTTCGCATTCTTGAACCATTTCTGCCCAACTGCTGGCAAACCCATGGCTTAGCTTAAGAACTCTTTTGTTACCTCCAATTGCATGCCACCTATGTTTACCCTACAGCCATCAAAAGTCAAGGCAAACTCTTGGGCAACTCGAAGATTGAAACTCTTAAATTTTTTAATGAATAAATGCCAACCGCTCCTTTCTAAATCCTCCCTGGCGTTATCATACGATAGCAGAGTTTGGACGCCGTTTGGTTTGACCCTTACCACTGAAGCCATGCCGAATGGAAGGGAATTCACACAAAAATTCACAGGTAGGTTTTGGTAAAAAGCCACAGAGCCATAGCCCCGAGCCTTATCAAAACAATGCTATGACAATACAAACGGTGGGCAGAGGCATTAATCACCATGCGTGCAAGCAAAAATCATGAAGCCCGAGACCATGCAGAAGAGTAATGGCATGTTGTACTTTGTATGCTACCTTGGCATTGGGTATGTACTAGGATCAGAGCACTTTGAAAACCAAAGTACGCACACTCATAGATTAATTACAAAGATAAGTGCATCGAATAAAAATTGAATAATTCAAAGTTTCATGAATAAAAAATCCATCAATATCAATATAAAAAATCAAATATTAATGAATAGAGGTCTTGTGCTTATGCAACCAAGGCATGCTTAGAACCAAAAAGGGTCATAAACAAGGAGGACAACATGTTCATTGAAAAAATATGACAATTCTATAATAAACCTCATGAGTAGTTTTCCTTTAATCAAAAATCAAAACAAAAATGTCAATTCCAGCCGTGAGTTTTCATGTTTACAGTCATGAAAACAAAAATTGAAAAGAAGATATGTAAAAAGCGACAAGTGACAAGTGTCGTTTAGTGACAATGCTCATGACGAGTAATAAAAATTTAGAGACCCTGTGTAGGCAGCTTACAAACAATAGAAATTATATTATTGCTACCAACACAACCATATATATTATGCTCCCATTTGAGACATGTATTTAAAGTAAAAAGACAATCAAATAAATGGTATCCAAATTGAGCATAAAAAATACAAAACGATATTTCCAAAAATCTCCATCCAACAATATTTATCTTGGACATCTTTAGTCTCCCCATGTATTTGAAATCAATGAAAAAAATATTTACAAAAATCTCCCCCTTTGTCATTGATGGAAAACCTTAATCAATTCTAATACTACCCTTGTTTGCAACTTTCCTTATTTATGTAATTCTTCCTCTATCTGCAACTTCTCCTCCTTCAACATCAATGGAAAAGGGTTTCTCCCCCCTAAGCTCATGCTTCCATTTACTAACAAGGGGATAGAGACATCACTCACAACTTATTATATATTCAAATGTGTCTGTGGGAAGGGTTGGATAAACATATATGAAACTTATTCTTTGGTTGTAATGTATTCCAGCTTGCCACTTTGCTCGACTACATGTTCTCTTAGGAAGAGGTACTTTATGGAAATAATATTCATCTTTGAGTGCATAACACGATTCTTTGAAATGTTGATTGCACTTTTGTTGTTATAAATGATTGATATTGGCTAATCAAATTATACCATGATATATTCCAGTGTTTACTTCATCTAGAGAAATTGTGTGCAATGTTAATGTTTATGCCATTATTATATTTCTTTTCATTTCAATAGATAAGAGCATCATAAGAACAATATCACTGAGAAATACACATTCACAAGAGACACAACATTTATCCTAGGAAATCCTCTAGGGGAAGAAAGCCGAGCAAAAAATTCCTTATCATAAATAGCTTATACAATGTTCAAGAGATAACTCAAACCGATACAGATAGTCCTCCCCAAGGTATGTGCCACTCTTCTTCTCCTCTCTCCAACTGGTAATTGCAGCTTGCCTCATAAGATAATGAGAAAGTGAGTTGTGTGATTAAAGTGAGGTGCTAGGCTCCTATATATACAATACTGGCACGTGTAAAAGGGTTTCAGTGGTAGGGTCGACCTCTCACTCTGGGTGAGTAAACCCACCTTTAATTAATTCTGGGTCTTCAATAATAACTATTGGGGCCAACTTCTTATTCTTCCCATTATAATTGTTCGATGACTAATCCACAAAAGGGGATTTGGTCCTAATACAATTATCGACATGATTAATCCACAATGGGGATTAATCCTAATAATAAAATAACAATAATAATAAGAATGCTCTTCGTAGTTACATT
>JASDQU010264871.1:0-15392 GCA_032191745.1 Picea mariana
TATGTTCTACAGGAGTTATCAGACAGGTTTCCCTTCTAACTTCAGAGCAGTTTGATGTTAGATCCTTAGTGTCGAAGAGAGGGTTGCGTGAAGTCGAAGGTTCAGAATAATTCTTGGTCTTCAGTTGTGGGTATTTAGGCTGATAGATTGTAGGGGTCGGCTTAATAGAGCCTCTCGCCTTTAAACTCTTCTTGAGATCGGTAATGGGTGTGGTCTGTTTACCATCCGAGTTTTTCCTGGTATTCCTTCGTCCGGATGCCAGCTTATTAATCGTGGAATCGCCAAGTGAAAGATTGGAAATCCTTCAAAAGGTGTGCACTCTTTGTTCACTATCAAAGGGTGGCACTTTCAACGAAACAATGTCGTTTTCCTAGGGAAAGAGATTTTGTAAATTTGGTCCCCGACAATGGCACCAAAAAGATGTTGTTCCAGAATCTGTACTCAATTCTTGGAAGTACAGTGTCTAGGCATCTGAAAGTGAATAAGGGGTAAAGAAGGAATAAATGTCAAACTTCGGCAAGGGAAGCTAGGGATGATTTTTGGGTTGGCATTGTCTAGCTTCCAACTGTTCCTGGATGTTTATATCTCATTCAATCGCTACCCATGAACGTTCGAGTTCAACCCGGGTAGTGGTTGTTTTAAGACTAATATCAAAACGATTTAAGGAAATATGTGTTTGATCTAATAGTTTGGGTTTGATATTAGGCTGTCTTGTTATAGGGACAGTCATAGAGGAACAAAATGATAAGAAAATCTCAAAGGAATTTTAGGTGTTGTCTCAATTTTGGTCGTATAAAGGAGAGTTTACAGTTCCAGTAGTGAAAATAGGGTGAAAACCAAAGACCCTTTCCCGTAACTGAGTTATATTTTAAATAGAGATGTATGAGGTGGGAGAAAACATTAAGTTGTCTATCATGTAAGGCTCTTATCAAGGGAGAATCTCACTTATAAACATAAGAAGAAAAAAGATGAGGAAATAACTCGATGAAGCATAATATATATATATATATATAGAAATCTAAAGTGTTGACTGGTCTTATACCTATTGATAGCTGGTACAGAGGAAAAATAGTAAACAATATAGAAAAACTAGAATTTATTCACTATAGTAGAGGTTGTACTAAATTATAGCAAAGCATTCATCAGATACATATATGAAATGAAATGAAATATGAGATACAAGGAAACAAACTCATAACACAGTCGTGACGAAATTGAGAATCTTCAGATTTGCTTTATATTAACTCTCAAAATAGAAAACCTCTATTACAATCGACCGAAAAAGGTCCAGCCTTTGTTCCTTCCTTCTATTGTATATTTATAAAGATTTACATATGATGGAATCTCAATCATTCTAGGATTTTCAGTTACAACAAGAAGGAGATCAATCGTTTCATTTCTTTATCTCTGTCTTTATTTGGTACCAGAAGCTTGCCCTCTCACATGCTCGGTACAAGTGACACATCTTTCCACCAGCCGAGATATCAACCTTGACTGTTCCGCTTGACAATTGGCCTCAAAAGAGTAATAATCTCCAGCTAATTGCGGCAACCTTTCTTCCATCTATCGTTCTAGGATGTCAATAGCACACAATTGCACACTTGGTTTAATCATACATTTATCTATTTGGACTATGTCTTCCATAGCTACTTGAGAGATTTTGGCCGAATCTTTTTCTTCTTTTTCATTTATATCAAGCAAGATTTTCGCTATATTCATTTGACTCAATGTCTCAGCATTTCCTTCACTATCAATACCTAACATATTACCATCTATAGAACCAAAAGCCTCTTCAAAGGATTTCATTACCTTCCTGGCTTGCAGTTTACCTTCTGACATACTGTGCTCCCATTCTTTCAATAAAATATTTCATCCGGTCTGCTCCAAAATGGAAAACCTAGGAGTACTTCCCAATTCCCTGTTGTTTGTAGCTATAAAAGCCTCTTGAAATGTGACCCGAGCTACTCCAGCTTCTCTTTCTCTGATAGATAAATTTTCCAATACTTGATCAACGAGTAAACAATTGTCCCGAATTATCTCTATCTTAGCGAGTAAACTTCGTTGGGCTGCAGAAACTCTACTCTGAATCTCCATCGCCTGGGACTCGAACATCCTGATATTTATAACTTTACTTTAGACGATTTCCACTCTAGCCTGTAGCTGCTCAATCAAGTATTTTTTCTAGCCCACTTGTATCTGACCGGTCTGAGCTACCAGCTCTGCTTGTTCGAGCTTAGTTTTGAGCAGCTCTATCTCCTTTTTATCGGCCAGCCTTGCTTGTTCTATTTCTGTGCTTGGCTGGTCCTTGGCAGCCTCCTCTGTTGTGGCTTGTTTAGATTCTAAGGTTTTGATGAGGCGATTTTTTTGCTTCAGCTGATCTTTCAAAACCCCGACTAAAAATTGGTTTGCTGTAGCATACGCCCCTAATGTACCAGTGATTTCTGTCGCAAACACTTCTTTCTTCTTGTCTTTCCCATTGGTCAAAACCTTGAACTTCTTGGCTGTTGATCCCTCTTCCTGATAGAATTCTCTTTTTACTACAGCATTTCTCTTCTTATGGAAAAAGAACTCATTGGAGGGAGATCTTCCATCCTTATAGGTTTCAACTCTTCATTTAAAATCCACCATGTGTCTATGTTTCCCTGAGTTGACTGCAAGGGAGTAATGGAGGCAATGGGATCTCCAATTTTCTTAGCTGACTGTCCTGGAGTAGTAACTGGATTCTACTTTTTCAGCGGCTCGGGAGTCTTTATCTCTAGTTTCAGACTCCTAGTTTTCTCTCCCCCATCCTGGTGTTTTTCTCGGCAGGGTGCCACATATTTGGAGCCTTCGACTTCTTTTTGTTGCACCTCTGCTATACTTGGATTCTCACCCCGCAATACTGAGGGAAGACAACTGCGTCGATGTTCTTGGAATTTTAGAACATTGGCCCTCTCTTCGGGTGCCAGGGCTTATATTCGAGCCAAAATCTCGGCATAAGATCTTGCACCTCGGAAAAGGAAATCCGAGGGTGAATTTTTGTGTTTGAGCCTTTTAAGTCCGCAATTGGCCAAGTGATTATTTACGACCCTTTGTGTGGATCGTGCTTCTTGAATTCAACATGAACCAATTTTAGGTCTTCCAGGGTTGCTGCCTCAGCTTTAGCATGCCCAAAATCTAACAAAGAATATGAATTTAAATTAATAGGAAAAGGTGGCCATACCTTCTTTGAATATCCCTTAAGCTCCTTGCTTATGCCACCAATTACGGTTTGCCTAGAAACATCATGACAAGCCAGCTTATCGGGTATGAATAATGGTAATGCATGCGGGGGAACAGAAGCCCCGAAAACCCTGAGATATGAGAATTCTACTTCTAAATACTAGTCGGCTATATTGCTCAGATTCATCGCTATACTGTCCGATATCCTGGGTGGTGGGTGGCCAAAAATAGTGACATGCAGCGGTACCATTACCCAGATAAATATTTTATACACAAAATTTGCCACATTGTTTTCCCATAGTTTCGAATGGTGGATGTGGATGGGCTTGGCCTCTGATGGAGTCCAACTCCAACTCATTAAGGGAAAAGGTGTTAGAAAACACATGGCGTCCATAATGTATGCAGACATAAAGAATGAAGCAATCTTTCCACTCTCCCTCTACGCTCGATACTCTATAACTCGACTGGTCAAGCTATCAGACAGTATTTTATCCCAGTCGAAGGAACAGAATTCGGCGACTGAATGTATTAGAGGAACCCACTGAAGGAAAAAATGTGTGGTGTGCTCTCTCCCATATAATTTGCAGGTCATCATAGCTACATATTTGAACTGTGGTTCCATAGAAGCTATTGAATATATACCGTTACTGTCCACACTAAACTTCGCAGAGTGTGAGACCCAATCTTTGATTAAACTGGACATAGTCTTGTCATATTGCACACATTCCTTCTGTTTGAAACTCTCCAAGAATTCGGCATTGTATGTAAAGTGTGACATGGTTGGCAACTTGTACAGAGCTTGAAGTTGTTCGTGTTTGAAAGTGCCAATAGTGACCTTCTGCTCGTTGATGATGGTTCTGGTTGGTATATCCACATGGTCTAATGCCCACCGGACCATATCATAGTAAGGGAGCAGTCGTGGCCTGGTCGCTAATTTATGCATTCCAACTTGGACGATGATCTTATATTTTTTGGTCAGGTCATCTCTTCCATTGTCACTGGAATCATCCGAATAATCTACCAATTCGGACTGCAGAATCTCAGAAACAAACAACCAAGTCTTGACGGAGTCGACACTTTGAGGTGAAGTATCAGAGACGTTGTCTAAACCTTGTCCTGAAACCTCAACGTTGGTTTTAGACGCTTTTCATGGGGCCATGGCAGGGGATCCTGCTTTAAATCTTCTGCGATAAAAATATGTATACATACAGAAATTAGTTCGCTGAGAAAGTTTGCTCTGTGTAATGTAGAAATGAATTTGCGATAACAAATAACAGATCTATACATTCGACCATTTAAAACTCGGTACTTTTCAGGAACAAAACGGTCAAATCATTCTTAAATATAATTTAGCAATAAAAAACCAATCCTTACTTGTCGATTCGCTTTGTTTCTAATTAATGCCATAAATTTTGACAGTTTGAAACGCAAGTTGGCGCAAGGAAAAATTAAGATTGCCTTGTAGACTATGCATGCATCAAATCATGGGAAATACTGGCTTAGCTCAATTAATCAGGTTTTATCAACGTTAATTAATCTTTTGGTACTTGCTACATCTGGAGTTTTCACTCTAACCCTTCCAGCCTCTAAAACCTGAGATCGCAATAATTAGCTTTGGTTAAATAAAAATGTAAGCAGGATTAAATGTTTAATTAATCATCATTTAAAAAAAAAAAAAAAAACAAATATCGTGGTTATTCATATCACGACTTCTTGACTCGGAGCTTCGAAGGTATAGCTTTCGGGATGTTTGTATGCCGAGTTGCGGAATCACGATATTGCGACTTCGCGACTTGGATCTTAGAAGGTATAGCATCCGGGATGTTCGTATGTCAAGTTGCAAAATTGTGAGATCGCGATGATCTGATTTAATTAAATTGGGGGATAAAACTGGATTAAGTGTTTAATTAATTGTGTTTCTATCTTTATCGTGACTTCGCGACTCGGGGCTTTGATGATGTAGCTTTTGAGGGAAAACATGCCGAGTTGCAAATTTTCGACTGAGTTTAACCACGATTGAACTTTTTACCTTTAACTCTAACCTGGGTTACTTAAACAAGAGTCTTGTGGTTTCGTCTATCATGATTACGATGGTAAGACTTTTGGAGTTAGTAAATGTCGAGACACGAAATCCTGATGATGCTTAACTGTAGCTTAGAAAATCTTTACTCTCGCTACTAACCTGGGTAAACATTTAAGGTTATTTCGTTGTTTCGCTCTTCGGGACTTGTGAACTATGTGATCTATAACACCCGACATACGAAATCCTGAGGTAAGAAAGGGGAAAAATCATTTGAACGAAAAGTATAACTCACCTTGGGAGTATGATAACCGTCGCCTCTCACGTGATGAGACTTCCGATATTTTGGAAAAAATAAAGGAAAATATGAAAACCAACTTTCGATTTCGAGCATTAATAAATAAAATTCAAAACGGGTTAAAAAACAAAGGTGGCTCCAACATACATCATGTCCCATATTGTGTGCCAACCACATGCCTCTACCAACATGCCATCCATGTGCCTCAAACAAGTTTCATATCACTCATGATATGCCTCTACCATGAACCAAGTGCCACAACCATGTATCTCAACCCTCAATCATCATAAAAAGTGTCTCAACTATATCATCCCATACATCATGTACCAAATTATATGCTAAACAAGTAATACCAATAATGTACTTTATCCAAGTACTATCACCCACAAACATATACCATCTACGAGTGCATCAACATTGTACCAATCATGTATCACCACCTGTATCAAGCAAGTTCATCAACTATGCACCAAACCTCAACAAGATAAACTACAATCAAGATGTGTTCCCATCCATGTATTCCATATCAACCATAATCCATGTGCCAATCATACTGCTAGTAGGTGCCTCTAATAATGTACCAAAATTGTACCAAACATGCATCAACTATAGATCAAGATATGACTCATCAATGATGTGCAATATAACCACCTCATCAACTCATCAACTACATGTCCCAATATGTAGCTCAACCAAATGCCAAATGCATGTACCAAGATATTAAACAAATATGCCTCTAACGATACATCAAAATATATATCAATGGAACTCAAATATGTACCATCCATGTACCCTAATAGATCTGTATCAACCACCATTCACTATAGCAAATATTAAACATCCAAAGATACATGTACTAGAAGTCTTCCTCAATAGATCAATGGCATCTCTAGCTAGCATCATCATGATATATCTCATAACAAAAGTTCCATAATTTCACTGTCACAACTAGCAGTGTTCCTCAACAGAAAAAGCCTCAATCCATACTCTAGTATAATGCATCAAGGATAGACTTTCAACACTCAACCACATGTTATCAGCATACATACATCAATTATGTATGAAAATATGTAATCATGAAAACCTAAAACAAACCATGCCAAACTCTGCGACAAACCATGTCAGACCCTACAACACAAAGTTATACCATCACAACAAGCTGCAACTTATTTACACAGCCTACTTTCCAAGGCTTTCATCACATGTACGCGGCCTGTTGTATAGACAGCTCGCGTATGTACGTGACTGTTACCAATGTAACCCGGGCATTATTCAGAAGAATTCAATCTTGAGCTTTCCTTGGGGAGGCCATTCATTTTTTATTGTTCAGTATTCTTCACCCACTTCTGAAGGTGTCCCATCTTCTCAGAAATTGAGATCTGAGTTTCCATATTTCCAACATTGTCTTGATTTCTAGCCTCATGTGTTCTTCTAGTCATATTATATGAAACACTCCTCAATGATTGTATTCTTGTGTTCCAACAATCCTAGGATTTTTGGCCAAATCCACTATAGTTGTAGCATCTCATGGTGTGACAATGAGCAGCAATATGTCCTACTTGATTACATCTCTAACACCTTAGGGTGTTATGAAATATTTCATTATCTCTCCTTGCATAATATCTGCATTCCAAAGCTTTGTGACCATATTCATTACATGAGTAATAGTGACCATGAAAAACATTTGCATACCTTTTCTTTGGTGGTTATCTTCAAGGTGTCTGTCTTCTGAATTTTCTTTGAGGTGTAAAGATGGCTTCTTGATGTCTTCCTTTCTTTGTTCTTTTGAAATTTTCCTTCCCTTGTGTAGATGGTTGACTTGCAACATTATTTCCATCTTTTGAGAGTGAGGGACTTACATCAAGCTTATTTGAGGTGCTTGTTTCAACATGTGTAGCTTATTTTTTGTATTCAAGACCTTATTTATTATTTGGTGATATTTGACTATCCAAGATTTCATTCAAGATTGTTGAGCTATTCAATAATTTGTTTGACTTCTCTACTTTATTTTTCAGATCAACAACTTCAGCTTCCAACTTATGACATGACTCTTCCTTTTCATTTACTTGAGTCTTTAGTAGTTCCTCTACCCTTTATGATTCTTCAATTTGGGTCTTGAAATGGATATTAACTTCAAGACTTTTTCTAATATCATTATCTACCTTCTTATTTTTTTCTATTTCATTCTCTAGTCTTTTGATCTCTTCTTCTTTTTCTTCTAATTGAGACCTTTTACTTTCTTCTTGTTCCTTGAAAATTTTCTTTAGTTTCAAAATATGCTTTTGATTCTTTTCAATAAACCTTTTAGTGTTCTTAGAACGATAGCTATAGTCTATATAAATATGGTCATAGTTGTATTCATATAGACCCCAATCAACTTTCTTTCTAAGCTTTGAAACTTATTCTTCTACTTCTTCCATGGGATAATTATCATCTGATTTTTCATAAAATATTTCTAGATCTTCTTCTTCACATGTAGAGAAACATTAAACATCATCACATTTAGAGTTATTGCAATCAAAGGATTGTGGAGATTCTTTACCTTCATTGTTCTTGATGGATTTTTCTTTAGTGTCTTCCTTTTTTCCTTGGTATGTCTTCTCTAGCTTTAGCCATAGATCCTTGGCAGAAGTGCATTGTCCCATGCTCTCTTTGATAGAACTTGAGAGTCCATTGAGAATGGCCTTGAGAGCCAATGCATCATTCTTCTTTTCTTCCTTTTGAGCTGCAAACTTTGAATTTTTCTTTAAAGGAACTGATCCACCAATAGTTTCTTTCCAAACACCTACTCCTTTTTCCTTCAAATACACTTTCATTTCTATTCTCCATGTTGAATAATTGTTCTCATCAAGGATTGGAACTTCATCATCCATTTGTGTGTCCATGGATATCCTCCAATCTTGTTAAGGATTTAGTGAAGGCCTTCTCTGATACCAATTGTTGGGCACACCGACCACACTAAGAGGGGGGGTGAATCAGTGTAGGTATCTTTTTCAATTCCCTTCACAAAAGTCCTTAGTTAGCAATCACCATTTACTCATCACTCATTTATAACCAGTTGTATGTGAACATATATCAGAAACAGATATCAGAAACAGATAACAGCAACATATATCATCAATAATCCATCACCACAAAGAACACAAGATGTATGTACAATTTTCTTTTTATTATGGACTATAATCCTTGGGTTTATCAGCAACAACTAACTAGAGTATCAACTCCACAAGAGCACCAGCTCTGCAATGCAAGACTCGACTTACACAATGTAGCACCAACTGAGAATAGGATTCAATCCTCAACAGATACCAATCTGGAAATAGGTACATGACCTGTCAGTAGTGCAACACGCGTATGTATGCACCCTACTAATAGTGCATCTTGCGTATGTACGCGTTCTAGCTCATAGCAACATGTGTGTGCCTCCTTAAGAACTAGGGCTTTATCTCTCCATGAAAACTCAGATCTTTTGCATCTTCTGTCACATCCACTTCATCCCTTCACTATCCAATCTGTACCATAACCAATCACAACACATCTATGCTCTCCAACAACTTACTCATGATCCTTAACCATACAATATGAATGTTAATTAATCATTTATAAGTAACCAGTATATTATGGAAACCATATCAGTACTGAAACATAAGAGTGTTTCTCACTCAGTCAATGAACCAATAAAACCATATCACAACATTCATACCAAGAATGCCTTAAGGATTCACCACACCATAAGCAAGAGTATCCATCAAAATAGTCATGCAGCCATACCAGAACTTCTATGGCCTATTTGATCCCATATAATACAGATCTAGAACTTGCTTTAGGCTTTAGGAACCTAGCACCAGCTCACACTCAAGTCCCCATGACTCTATTCAACTATACGTGCTCTTATCTCCTTCATCCCAAGTGTGTACGTGCCATGCCTTACTGTAGCCCGTGTATGTACGCACTCTAGCTCACTGTAGCCCGCATTCTCCTTTAGAAACTAGGGTTTCTAAACTTCCAAAACTTTCACCGTCAAGATCTCAGACTTACAAAAACTTTGATGCGTCCATGAGAACTTACAATCACACTCTTACTCAGGATAGATCTTCAATATATGATCAAGAGATATGTATTTACAAGATACCCTTGCCTCTTATTTATACTCTCCAAGTAGCTTCCTTAGAAGAATCTACTTGGCCACTTTGTCCACATATCCACTTTATCCACTTGGCCACTTTATCCACATATCCACTTTATCCACTTGGCCACTTTGTCCACATAGCCACCTTTGTCCAACTTTGTCCACTTAGCCACTTTGTTCACATGGCCACTTGTCCACTTAATCCACTTTCCTTATTTTAGGGTTAACCCATTTATAACCACTTTCCATAATTAGAAAGTTATCCATTAACTTCAATATTTAAATAATCCTCTTTGACTTCATCACTTCACTTTATTATTTAAATAATTTCTTCTTTGTAAGAACTTTGACTTCTTTGACCTTTTGTGGCTTCTAGCCAACACATGAGGGTCCTCCAACTTCGAAAGGCCATAACACTCAAACCGTGAGGAGTTATGTGACGTTCCACATACCACTGGAAATGGAATGACAAGCACTAGACAGCTAGGATAGTTTCACTGACAAATTCACTAATATTCATCTCATTATTCCATAATTAAGCATAGGTTTTCTAACCATGCTTCTAGGATAACTCAACCGCAAAGCGTCTTCCTATGAGGGATTTCACCATAAGGGGAAAACTTTGGAGTTCATCCATTTGTACTTCCTATGAACCATGACAAGACAATAATGAGTTATATTTACATCAATCCAACTAGAATAACCCATGACAATACAACACTATGACATTGTCCCTTTGTCATTGATTCTATGCATGATCACATGATCCAATGATCAATACATTAATGTATCCATCCATATATGCATCATATATCAATGACAACACATTGATCCATATTCATCTATGCATGAAATCATTTATCAATGACTTCACTTGAAATCCATTGATTTGCAACAATGACAATACATAATTCATCAATATACTATGACAAGGCATTGTTCCTATTATAGAAAGATTTGCCTCACCATTGCTATCTTGCACAGAGGGCCTTTTTCCATTTCCCTATGCAGACTTATCATCCCTTTTTGATGAATCCAGAGCTAAAAATATACATTTTTCCACATATACGTTCCTTATCAGTTATACAAGATGTGTATATGCTTGTTACTCCACTACAGCTCCTGTATATTGGGATTTGTGCCAGAAAATACAAAATGAGTTCGGGTTTCCATGTCACGACAAAAGATCTTTGTTCCTTTGCCTTCCATATACTGGAAACGTTCTGACTCAACCCTTCAGTTGCATTATGAAGGCTGTAATAGCACAATTTCGAGCTATGGAAAAGAGGAGAAAGAATTCAACTTTGAGAGAAAAGTTACTCTGGAGAAATTACTTCATATTGAGTCTGCATCCCTTTGTCCCTCAATTCTGAACACAGTGTTCAGCCCCCAAGCTCTTTCCCTATTGTTGAGAGGACCTCATTTCCTCTTTCCTATGAGCTTGCTTTTGGTGGAGGATTGAAGTGGTGGAGACCCAATTGGAAGGAACTTGGTTTCTTGGTTTCGAACCGTGCCGACATGGAAGTCTGTAACGTTTTCACTTCTGCTGATCAATTATTAATAGAAATACTCCTTTCTTGTCCTATTGGTATCTTGAAAATATATGATTATTATCCATGGATGTGTTTGTAATGTTTATTAATGGATTATGCTATCTGATGTGATAACCCCTTTTATATCATCACTATGTACTTGCTCTACTAGTTGGTTGAGAACTTCTTGCAGGTATAAAGCTTTGGGTCAAAGTACTCAACGGTGGAACATCATCAAACGTTGGATCGAGGTAGGTCTCTTTCTTATATTTCACATTATTCTATATAGCATATGTTGGAATTGAGGTGATTTTTGCAGTCATACATGTCTGTTGTGGTTTACCCTTGGCCATAGAGAGTTTTTTCCTTGTAACATTTCCTTTGACATCAATATTTTGACACAAATCCCTTGACATCAATGAAAACATGATCCAATAGAGTGCACAAAAGTGTGTGTACTTGATCAGTCTATCAACAATCACCATGATGACACTCTTTCCTTTAGACTTTCGTAACCCTGTGATGAAATCCATGGAAAGCTCCTCTCAATGTTGACTTGGGATGGCTAATGGTTGTAAAATACCTGGGGACTTAATTGTCTCCATCTTATTTTGTTGGAAAACTGTTATAGCCATAAAATTCCCTACTGATGCATACATGGGCTTGGCCCTCTTACTTGCATATTTTGCCAAAGAATTGTTGAGAAGCTCTTCT
The DNA here is from genome assembly GCA_032191745.1 of Picea mariana. Taxonomy (NCBI): domain Eukaryota; kingdom Viridiplantae; phylum Streptophyta; class Pinopsida; order Pinales; family Pinaceae; genus Picea; species Picea mariana. The sequence continues at coordinate 11,895 of JASDQU010264871.1, forward strand.
CAAAAAACCATTTTTTGGAAGATGTACGCCCTGCACCATTACAACCCGCATACATATGCATGTTTCATCCCTACAGCTTGCGTACATACGCATGTTGCACCATTACAGCCCGCCTATGCTTGCAAAAGTTGCAAAAAATAAAAAGTTGCAAGGAATTCATTGAAAGTAACGAGATATTGGAGGTTTCCCAACTAATCCACCTGCTATATCCTGTCACCCAACTGAATAACCATCATTTTGGCATATAAAAAGAGGTGTTGGGGTCTCATTTCATATCCATAAAAATAGTGAAACTCTGCCCAATTTCACTTCCCCTCCTTGCCCAAGATATTGTTCCCTTTTATGAGATATTGCCTCAGCATGGCCTCATCAGCCCCTTCTTCCTCCATTAAGCCCATTCCCTTCCATAGAGGTGATCGGAAGGTTGAGAGAAGAAGTTCATTCAAGGTGCACTTGGAGCATGGTAAAGAGGAGCCCAAACCAGGTTTGTGGAACGGTGGAAGAATCAGATTGTCAGGTATAATATTTGTATTATGAATAAAAGAATCACATTTTCCTATCCCAAATGATGGTGTTTTGAGTATTTTTATTGATTTATACTTGAAATTTTACATCTAACCCTAACTTATGGATAGAATAGCATGCTTGTAGTTTTTTGTTGTAGTTTTTTGTTTTCCTATCTTTGGATGTAGGTTAGACTTGGGAGGAGATGTGCATTCAGTCGAACTTCCAAGCTTGAGGAGATCATCACCAGACGTGGGATCAAAGGTATAGTTACCTGATATATTCTCCATTTCCTTTCTTTACATTAGTTTTGGTATGTTTGGGGTAGTATAGAGAATTGATTATCTTTTAGACAGTTATTCACTCTGTCTAAATCTTGAACCCTAGTGTAGTTAAAGGGGGGGTTTTCTCGCTAGCAGAACTGGTGACCATACTGGGGAAGCCTCTAGGGTTTTTAGGGGATTTGGGGTTGTTTGATTGGTTTGTTTTCCTTTCAAGTTTTTTTCAAGTTTTCTGAGTCTATCAAGGGATTCTGGTCACCTCCAAGGTGCTTACCAGTTTTCCTTGTCCTGTCAGACTACTTCTTATTTTCTTTTTTTTGAAGAGATACAGAGGTGTACACGCCCTGTAGTGAGTCATATTGCATACATATGCACTTTTCTCAGTAAACAACCCACGTACATGTGCAGGTTGTTGAAGCAATATCCCGCGTCTCTGTTTCAGGAAATGTTTTGAAAAAGAGGAAGTTTGCCTCTTTCCTGATTGAAGTTCACACTTCTGAGGGATTTCTTCGATCAGTTCAGAGTCTCTGTTAATAGCCATAGCCTGGGTATAGGTTTTAGTTTACTTGTTTTTTCTGAGTCTTCTTGTGTTTACCCTTTAAAAGGGTTTAAAGCAAGTTGTTGAGATGTAGATCTGCCTTCTTGGTTTCTTTATTGAATCCCTACGATTCGCCATGGGATAAAGGTATTTTCCAGTCTTGTTTCAGTTTTCTTTTTATCCTTTTTACTTGCTTTGAAAAAAGAAAAAGATTTATTTCAGTTTTTCTCTTTAAAGCATTTCAAAAAAAAAAAAAGAATTTTCTTTTCAGTTTAGTAATGTAGTTAGACTTGGTTATTTGCAAAAAGGAAAAAGAGATTGTTTTTCAAGTTCTTTCTTGATTTCTTGAAACATAATTAAGATTTTATTCAAGCGAAAGTAGTTTTAGGTTTTCTTCACAAGATCTTGAAAAGTTAGTTAAGAAACATTTAGTAACAAAGGGTTAGTTATAAAGCTTTGCTTTTCAATTTGAAGTAATTTTTCTTTCAAGTGTTCTAATTTTCTCCTCTTTTTCCTCTCTTTATAACATCATTATTTTCACCACCACAACTTATGAGTAAATCAATCCTTTAAAATGAACGCTTAATCTAAAATACACTAGAATTTTTTGTTTGTAGCGTCAACCAAATAGTTTAGGGTTTAGGGCCTTGAATTAGGTTGTAGAGGAAACTCTTCAAGGTCATTAAATCAAACATTGGAGTCTGAGTTAGGGATTGTTTAAGTCCAGTGCCGTAAAATTTATCCATGACCCCCCTCTAACAAATGGGATAAACAAGAGGTCGTGTGAGGAAAGGCAGCGGAGATAACCCCTCCAAAGCCGGATTGAACGTAGTGAGGAACACATGTTAAGGATATGTCTCGGGAGTATTACTGACTGCATTTTCCTACAGAGCTTCATGGACCTTGAATATGTTCGAGATCCTTTGTTTCCTTCCGGACCATTTTCTCTCGATACCCTTGATAGGTTTCTAACTTTTTATCCTTCTCATTGCGATCCGCCCGACTGTCGACTATACCTGTCTGGTGACTGACTACGAGCTGGAAACTTAGTTACCCATATTCTAGGGACTTACACGGGTGACTATGAGGATATACCATAGTACCTAGGGTAGACGTCAAATCATGCTTCGCAGAGTATACCCATAGGGTGCTTTTGTGTTCGAGTTTCACTTACACCGGTTAGTTGCTCTACTCTTGATTGGCATAAATGTCCTTCCAACTAGATAGTTGACTACTTGATTTTTCTTTTAGGGAACCTTTTAGTGTGTTCTTGGTTCTCAAACGATAGTTAAGCCTTAGTGTGTCAGTTGATCATTTCACAAGGTGGATGATCAACAACTCCATCACTCGTGAAGGCTTCAAGGCTTGTCGTCGGTTCCATTGCATCCACCTTCGCCACCATTATGGTGAAGACTTGACCAAGAAGGGTCGTTGGAAGTGATCGGGCCGCAGGAAATTGTGTCCGAGCCCACTCCGCGAGGAGACTATTCGACTCCAGAGCAACCTACCGTCTCTAACCTTTGGGCAGAATCTCTTAGGCCAGCTAACCCTTCGATCACTGACTTATCGACACTGATCTTAGTTCAAGTTGTCCCTCCTGAGGTGACACCTTCTAAGTGCCATCTAGTCTTGCACGCGTAAATGGAAGGGAATGATGCTACTCCATCTGGGAGTCCTCATACTCTCATTACGGCTACTACTTCAGGAGGCATTCTACCTCCTCTCCCACCTTTTCCAATCACGACCACAGTGGTCTCGACTCCCTCTACTTTGGGCAGTGGTTTTATACCATTATCTGCATTGACCACAGCTTTGTTTACTCAGAGTGTGACATGCCCTCCCTTCTCATATGGGATGCCCGGCTTTGATTCGAACTCAGTTCTTACATACTCCACCTTACAAACTATGGGTCTAGGGGCAGGGAGCTCAAACGCTCACTTGCAAGGGTCAACCAGAGGCATTTCAGTCCCTTTTAAGGCTATCCCTTATGGTGGGGGTCATATACCTCCTTCGTCCCCCTCGCTTGGTGGTGCTTTCCAAATGCCAATTGGGCCAAATGTTAATTATAGCTTATTTAGAGTAAGCAATTTAGGACCTTCATATTACACAATGTCAGTTGGATCTATGTCGTTCTCTTTGTTAGACGCATTTGGGAGAAACTATTTTTCTTCAGCT
>JASDQU010264875.1:0-15456 GCA_032191745.1 Picea mariana
TGAAAGTAAAGGACCTCTAAATCAGGAAGATAATCAGGCTCCACAACCAACACTTAGAACCTGGATGCCTTAATGGCAGGTCTCTTCACTTTTGACAGTGGATTCACATCATTTGTCCCTGATCGAGAGATTCTACCGAGTGTTCTACTTTAGCTCATTTATTCACATTCATTCAAATTGTACTTAGGTACCTTGGGAGTCATTGACATCATTAGTGATTTCCATCGCACTTGTTAACGGTTTTCATCAATGACCGGTAATCAAGTGGTTTCTACCATGTTCAACTTTGACACATGTAATCACATGGCTAGATTCGTACTTTTAGAGGATGGTATTGAAGACCCTGGGTCTCATCTTTTTGATCCAGGTTGTGATGGAGTATTCATGATTTGTATCGACACATAGATCCACTTTGTATGTCGTGTGGCTATGTCCTAATCTGAGTCTTCTAACATAGATCCATAGTGTATTCCTGGTGGCTATGTAGGATTTTGATGACATGGATCCACGGTCTATGATTGGTGGCCATGGCCTACATTTATGATTTCATTCATTTTTGGTCTGAGCATGGGAATGCCTACCTCAGAACTGGTATTATATTCTACAGATGCTTGATTGTTTGCAGGTTTCCGATTAGGTCCGCTACTTGTTTCTGACACACACACACATTTTACAAAGTATTTCGGCCATCATGAGTTCTAGCCTCATACTTTGGGGGGCATTCTGTTACACATTATTTCGGTCACTCTGGTGATGTCTCTACAGTTATGTGTTTAAGCTCTCATAAGGACCTTTTGCCTGATAAAAGTGACTGTTGTCTTCTTCTACAAAACATGGTTTTAAGATGAGTTTGCAGGTTGCCTATATTGTAGGGTGTGAGAACCTTGATTCTCGCAGGAAACCCTATACTTAGACTGCGAGGGGTTCGTAGTTTTCTCTATAAGTAGGGTGAGAACCTGCTTCAAAGCTTAAAAGGAAGAGGAAGTTACAAAGGTTCTAGAAGAGGATCTTCTAGAAAATGAGTTGGCATTCGCATGGTTGGAATCCTATTGACTTCTCAGATTTAGTGGGATCATCCTCATCCGTTTAAACCATCTCTCCTTCTCCTATATAATGAAAAGTTTCTCAAGAAAGAGGTTAAGCAAGATTTAATAGAGAATTGATGAAAGAATAGATTCAGAATTGTGTGAGGAATCCTATTTGAATTGATGCTTGAGGCCTCCATTTGACCATCAAGCCACAATGGATCTTCTTCATGCAAGTGTGGAGCAAGTGTGTGTGTTGGAGCGAAGGACCACCGAAAGGAATATTGCGACATCAAGGCAATCTGGGTGTATTTTCTTCTTTCATTTAATATAAATACAGTGGCATGTCCCTTTCCCATAAAATCACTCTTATTTTATTACATGACTCCTTGATCACATGTTTATGTCTTCATTGAATATATTATTGTTGCTTTCACCTTGGTCGATTTGTGTCATTGTAGATCTGATATATCAAGGCTACCAAGGCGAAGCAGGGAAAACAAAGACGTAAGGAAGTGATATCTAAAGGTATGTCATTTATTTCTTTCTTGATGATAAATTCAATGATTGTGACTTAGGGGAAGTGTCATGTCCTGTCCTGTTTTGTTCTAGATCTAGGTGGATCTAGGGAGATCTATTAATGTCCTCATATACCGATTTATCCGATAACAAGAAGCATAGAGAAGATGCTCATTTTCCCATGTACGAAAATCGCCGCACCCTAGCCATAGGGCAGCCTATGGAGACGTTGTAGTCAAGCTTCAGAGCAGAGTGCAATGATTAGGCATCGTCGCACCCTATGTATAGTGCAGCCTGCGATGATCCTCCTTAATAGGGTTTTTACAAAGGGAAAGACAAATTCTTCTCTCAGTCAAAGTTCTTATCCCTTCTTTCCTCAGGAATTCAGGCCACTAATCCCTCTGAAGACAACAGATAGGTTTACATCATTAATGGTCATAGGGATGATGAAAATAATGTGTAACAAGTCCGAAAAAGTGATAAAAGTATACTCGGTTACATTCTCATGTATTTACTAGCATGTGAAAGAACAAAGACTAAGCTCGGTATCCTATTCTCATGTATTTACGAGAACATGAAAGAAAAAAGACTAACCTCAGAATTGATTTGATTTTTACACAAGATTGAAACAAAATTAAACTATGCTAGTAAATTCCCAACGTAATTTACAAAGGTATTTATACCCATGGTGGTTAGTATTTTTCCCCGAGCTAGAAAAGCTAGTGGCTTAACTCTAGAATATAATCAAAGGCTGGAGACATTCCCCCCCAAGCTTCATTTCATTCGCCGACTTTGAGGTTGTCACCAATTTCTATACTAGATGGAGAAAAATGATAAGGGTGGATGAAAGTAAGGTTTAAATATGATACCTAATGAAAGACTCGACTTGACATCTACGAGATATAGCTAAAGACTCGACTCGATATCTATGAGATCTAGTGAAAAGACTTGAATTAATGGGAGATGTGATTGTTTCATGTTTCAACGAGCTTGACACAGGAAAAGAACTATGCTCAAGACCTCTATTTCATTTTTTAACAAGCTTTCCACAGAGAATAAAAACTATGCTCATAGCTTTTGTTTCATTTTTTCATGAGCTTGACACATGAAAAGAATTATGCTCAATACCTCTGTTTCATTTTTTAACCAGTTTTCCACAGAGAAGAAAAACTATGATCAAGACCTAGGTTTCATTTTTTAATGATCTTGCCACAGAGAAGCAAAACTATGCTCAAAACCCCTGTTTCATTTTTTAACAATCTTTCCATAGAGAAGAAAAAAATATTCTTGTAACCTCTCCTTGATCATGGCTTCCAAGAGGACAATTCTCTGGAAGGAATACATGTTAAAGGACAAATGTCAGTCATGGCTTCCAGGAGATCTTCGCTAAACGGAAGAAAATCACTCTGAAAGGAATACATTTCGATGACCTCGATAAAGGTAGGGAGATCTGGCACTAATATCCCTGTCGAAGAGATGACCATGTCAACTACCAGATATAAGTCAAGAGAAGGGAGATATTTCCTCTCGTGCGGGATTGAACGGATGGGGTAGGTTGTTACATAATTGACCTGCAGTGGGGCAGACACTGCTAGCATGTATGAACCATTCAGGGAAGGAGCATGGTTGACCATGAGATGAGGGTCAATGAATGAAAGATGGTCGATCGTTACTATGTTTCCATTGTGAGGGAAACACATCACTCGAAAGAGAGTGGACACAAAAGATCTCATAATGTATAAATAGTCTCGCCCAAGGAGTAGGTTAAATTCCAAGGGGTCATGAACTACCATCACATTGACATAGACCATTTTTCCTCCCAAAGTAACTGGAAACTAACGAAGGATCCATAAAGGTTGACTAACTCTTCTGTCAAAGGAAAAAATATTATGAGTCATAGGCGTGAACTGTGGGGAACCAAAAGCTTGCCAAGCATTCGCGAATAAGATGCTAACAAAAGAACCTTAATCTATTACAATGTTAGGAACATTCTTATCAAAAACCTATATGGTGATTTGGAAAGACACATAAGAGGGAAGACGAGGTTCTGTCAAATTATTCCAATTAATAGAAATCATATGATTGCTTGAAGGGGGTGCCATCAGGATTGGCGGAGTGCCCCCTTGTCTGGGTGAATGAGTATTAATAAGGTAGACCTGAGTGACATACTCACTCTTTGAATCAGGAGTGGGATTGACCGATGATGGAACTAGATCGACCACTTTGGTTGCACTCTTCAAGGGAGGAGTGGGATTGATCGATGGCGGAACCGTATCGACCACTTGGGTTGCATTCTTTAAGGGAGGACTGGGATTGATCGATGGAGGAACTGGATCGACTAATTTGGTTCCACTTTTCAAGGGAGGACTAGGATTGATCAATGAAGGAACCATATCAATCACTTGGGTTGCATTCTCCAAGGGGAGTATGGGGTCGATGGATGGAAACAAATCAATCGCTTGGGTTTCACTCTCTAACGGAAGAGTGGGATCAAACAAGGATGGGATCGGATTGACCACTTTGTCAACTGGTTCAACTACGGACGTGACTAAATTGACTACCTGATCAACCAGATTGACCGACGAAGGGACAAGATTGATCATGCCATCAACTATAAGTGGGTTGAGAGTAGGACTGCGAAAATCAGTCGGAAGTTGAGGTTAGGAAACAATCATGTCTTCCAGTAATTTAGAGGCTTCATAAATATTAGGAAAAATGTGAGTTTGATGACTCCCTCTGCATAACCTACATGGGAACTTGACTCTACGTTTTTTCTTCCCAATGGTATCCTGACTAGTTGATGGGAGTTCATCATCATGTTGTTCAGAGGCTGATGACATGGGTTGGTGAGGGCGTGTAGAACATGCTTCTATAGCCTTGGATAGAACAGGGCAATCTTTAATAAAATGGCTACCCTTACAAAGCCTACAAGGTTACTTGATATTATGAGTTGTTTGGGTGATCTTGGAATCATCAACACTCCCAACACGATTATCAGTAACAGGTTGTTTTCCAACATGTTTGGTAGTGGTTGGAAGTTTGGACCCTTGCTTATTTTTCTTCTTCTTAATCTTCCTTTTCTTCTTATTCTTATTCACCGAGTTACTATCTTCAGAGCTTTCACTTAGCAAAGAAGATGAAACAGAAGAAGATCTTGCAAGTGAAGAAGGAGAAGAATATCTTACTGGTGAAGAAGGTGAAGGATCGACATGAGGTTGATGTTCTTGGGGGGAAGTGCTTACAACTGAAGCACTTGGTGCATTCAGGATTACCGGAGTGGAAAACAACCATACCGGTAATCCAATTTTAAGACCTGGAAGGTTCAAAGTAGTGATGTAAGGAGGACCAATGTTTCTATAAGAAGGAAAAACAAAAGGTTCCTCCAGAGCAGTGGTTGCTTCATTGGTCATTCCAGGAACTGATGCCATTAAACACAGATCCAACCTAGAGACTTCTAGGGAAAAAAAAGCACACGCTAAAAATCTAGGAAGAAAGTAAACAAACAAAACCTTGTCACAATGAACGCACTAGCTGGTGATGAAATCCAACGCCATAGGAATAATTTAATAAGGGGTTGAGATAGAGTGGGTGGAAAAGTTACGTTGACGACTTGCTTAATGGACTTATGCCTTGGTGCAATATTCCACACAATAAACATGGATTTACCCTCCAAGGAGCCCAAGTGAGTTTGGTCAACGTCGATTCTAGGTACAACGAAGACTTCCCCTTCACCATCACCTCATGTATTACCCTAAAGAGAAAGGCCACTAAGGTTACCAAATACAACAATGATGCCTGGGGAAACAGTCAATAGTCTGAAACACGCGGAAGGGCAGGGTAACTAAGCCCCAAATCGATTGAGAAGACCTGAACATGGTTTTTTTCTCAACTGACCCCAATTAATACGTGCAACCACTACACCTAGACCAAAAAATTAGGGTTAGTCACTCTGCTAGTCTTAATGCGACCTCGTGATTGACCTTTGTTTGAGAAAGGCTCCCCAGGACAAAATGTAGTAAATGAATTTCACCACTCCCTAAATCAAGATTCTATGTTTGTTTATAGCTTTGGAAACTTATCTTTCACACCTATTCCAAATCCCTACAACTAATCTAATGTAGGTTGCAAAAATCCCTAGAAATAAAAGTTTCTAGGTAGATTTTAATTAACGCATAAATTTTATTAATCTATTGTTACTCAAGAGAAAAATGTCGTGGACTAAATGATGTTTTGACAGACTCTAAACTTATGAAAATAAATGAATATGAAAATATTTCACTTCTATTAAAGTTATATTATGAGAAGGAGAAAACGTTTATCATTCCCAGATGCACAATGTCCCAAAATTTTATTAAACTCATCAATATCAAGATCCTTGAGAAATGAGCCAAAGAGACTGTACACCAATACACGATTCTTGCCCCCCCCAATCTAATGCAAGGAAAGACATATTTTTTTTTCAAAGATACACTCAAATAAATAGTGAGCTTCTTCAAAACAAAAACAACCCAAACAAAGCCACAATCCAAACTACAGACTCTGGGCAAGAATCTCTGCAAGATAGACTAGGAAGAACTGAGCAGATAAGGGAAGAAATCACGAAAAAAGTAGATCAACGCTATTGTTTTCAAGGGCATAGAGTGTTGTATAACTCTGATATACACTACATGGGAGTGTTGATTACATATCAATGCTCTAATATACACTCCATGGGAGCGCTACCCTTCACATAAACTTATAACAAAGGTTTAAAAGTCAGAAAAAATCACCCAGAATTCTCAGAATTTTGTGAAATTGCCAATGAGGAGGGGAGAAAGGAAATAGATCGGGAACAAGCAATAAAAATGATCTAAAAGTGGGAAAAAGGTAGATACAAACCAAGGAAATAAACCAAAACTAAAGGCTTTGATCCCCAATGGAGTCACCAATTTTTGTTTTAGGAAAACTCCCCTGTGGACAGGTGAATATCCTCTTGGATTCTAGACCCCTACTACCAAGATAGAAATATGATAACATTGGACACTAACATTCCTTTAAAGGAAGTTAAACTATTCGAAAGGAAAAGAGGAAGAAAGTATGATGCACCTTATTTCAATATTTTTCCTCGCTGCTCCAATTTGAGCTTGATCTCCAAACTCGTTCACACAGCTTGATACAATCTATAGATGTGGTTGCAACAACCTCTCCAAGTCCTCTTTGTACAGCGCTTGCACGATGCTCCCAAGATAATAAGTTTGATACCTCTAATCTACCTCTCAAGATTATAAGTTTGATACCTCTAATCCGCCTTCCTTCTCCATGGAAAGCGTTCATTATATAGGATTTGGAGGCTTAACCACCATGGAGAGGATCACTCATCAGATCCATTAAAATGGGATCTCCAAGATGTTTAGGGAGAAAATATCTCTTAAGGATTTTAGGGAGGAAATATTTCTCAAGGATTTTTAGGAGGAAATATTTCAACCATCCATGATATCCTCAACCTCCTGTTAAAAATAGGAAACCAAATGTGAGGTGAATTATCACACTAAATTAATTTCCTTTTCATGAATATTAATAATTAATTCATGTGCACATATTAGTTTTACCTTCATATACTATATTTCTCCTCCACATTGACTAGGGAATGTGGCATATGTTATTTCATGGTTTCGAGGTGTATGCGACACTTAGCAAGGTGCATATGACACTTTTACAACACTTGCGACACTTAGGGCGAGGTACCTAGGTGTGGAAATTTGATGTGTAAAAATATGCATGCAATGAAGGACTCTGAGTATGATAAGAATAGCATAGTAGCACAAGATTTGAACACACTTTTAAGTACATTAAAAAAATGTACATAATTCAAAGTAAATGTAGGTAATTTAATATGTTTTACTCCTTTTGTGTTCCAATGCCTGCTATATATTCCAACATGAGGTTACTAATCTTTTTAACTAACACTAAAATAAAATAATGACTCCATACAATGAAATATTTACTTTAAATTATTTTCACTTTTACTTTAAAGAAAAACTATCATGTGATACTTGAGTTTGTCACTACCTACAAGAAGTTGGAGAAAAATGGCCGAGGCTCTCGAGAAAACTTCAATCTAGGGTTTAACAATCACAGTCTCAACAGTGGCCAACGTGGTTACCAAAGGGGGAGGGACTGGAACCCCCTCCTACAAGAAGGTAGTGGTGGATAGAGGGAAAGGCCCATGAGGTGTAGGTTTCAAAGAACCTCTGATAAGCACCTCAGGATCAGGATCGAAAAAGAATCAATAGGAAAACCAAGAAAAAAATGATTGCATGGGGGAAGAAGCCAGAGAAGCCCAGAACAGTGCGCAAGAAATGACAAACCCCAGTGGGTTAGATGGGTGCAACCCGTGTAAACCTAAAACAACACCGATACCCAAGGTTATACTGGAAGACCCCTAAATGCAACTCTTTTGGGATCATATGAAGACGCATGAACTGATCTACAAGTTCATGGGCCCATGGCCCATAGAAAAAATGTTGCACAACTGGATAAAATACCATTGGAAGCCAAGTGGAGAAGTGGAACTCCACCTGGGATCGAAAGGATTCTTCACAATATTCTTTATGAACCTGGAGGATAGGGATAAAGTCTTTGAGGGGGGGACATATTTCCATGCCTCAACAGGGATGTACATGCGTCCATGGAAGGAAAACTTCTCCCCAAAGAAAGAAACCTTTAAAAATGTCCCAGTCTAGCTAAGGATTTACTCCTTACCGCTAGACTACTGGCTGTCGTCCACCTTCGAAGCCATAGGGAACAAGCTTGGAAAATATGTCAAGACATCAGAAGCTACTCTAAAAGGCAGATATACATCCTATGCAAGGATATGCATAGTGATGGATGTTTCGAGGGTGCTGCTGGAAGCCAGAATCCTGGAGCTTAGGGATGAGGAATGGATACAAAGAATATACTACGAGTAGGTCATGTTTCGATGAAAAAGATGTCATGAAAATGGACACCTACTAAGAGAATTCCCTCTCAATAAAAAAAAAAGAAATGGAAAAAACAAAGCTACAATAGGATGAGGATGGTTTTGTGAAGTCAAATCACAAAAGTAGAGGAAACAAAAGACAAGGCAAGGCCCCAATAGGAAGAAACCCAGAAGCTGGGATTAGAATAGAAGGAAGAGGCAGGCCCAACCAAGGGGAATATGGAGGAAAGGAAAATATGAAAGATAAGGAAGTGAGTGAACAAGAAACTCATGAGAACACAAAAATTCCAAGAAACAAGGGAGAACAGGGAGGTAGCACAAGTCCTATGGAAGGAGGAAACGAAGATGACAAAACCCCAATGCAGGAAGAAAATGGAGATTAGGAGATGACACCAAGTGAGATAGGAAAAAAATACCTAGATCTTAGAGACATTGTGGAAAGGGAAGGAATAGATCTACCGAACATACTAGAGCAATGGAAAAGGCAGGGAGTAGACAATGTGCCAGCGGAGCAACTCGATCACATTCAATATCTCTTCCTCCTAAGGGAGGAAGAAAAATCTAGAGGGATCAAGCACATGCATGGAGAGATAGGACTTGGGAATCAAAACAAGTGATGGATAACCACAACACTCACCCAAGAAGGCAAGGCAGAAGAAAGGAAGAAAATCAAATAGCATAGCCCTACAAGAACTAGGAGCCCTATTGATAAACTCATGTAAGATTAAAAAGATCTTCCCCAACTCCCCCCAACATGTTTAAATGAAGATTATAATGTTGAATATAAGAGGCCTAAACAACCCAAGAAAGCAACGAATCCTTAAAAATAGACTAAGAAATGAACAACATGGCCTATGTTTCATTCAAGAGACAAAATGCACTTTAGGCAGAATGGAAACAATCAATAAAAGACACTGCAGTAAGTACAAGATGTTGGCTGTCGAAATCCAACAGATGGTGGGAAGTATTCTCACCTTGTAGAACCCACAATCCATGAACCTACTTTCAGTAGAAGCCACAAGAGACACACTTTCTGCTAACATGCAAATTATAGGGAACATGATGGAAATTCTATGCACTAATGTGTATCCCCCTAGGTGATGGGGGAAAAAAGGAGAATTCTCCTAGACCTAGAGAATCTAAAGGATCGTACCCGCAACCTCCATTGGATCCTTGCAGGGGATTTCAATATCATCACTACACTCACCGAGAAAAAAGGGGGCACCAGGAGACTGGACAGAGATGCAGAAGAATTCTTAGCTTTCATTGACACAATGGAGCTTGTGGAAATCATGACCAACAATGGAAAGTTCACCTGGAATGACAAATGACTAGATCACCACCAAGTAGCTACAAGTCTAGACATATTCTGAGTGTCGAAATCCATCATTTTGTAGTGACTAACTTTGGACTGCAACATCCTCCCTTGGTGGGGATCATACCACTGGACAGTTCAATTGGAAGATAATTTTCAAACCACACTGAAGAACAGACCATTTAGATTTGAGAAATTTTGGATTGACCATCCCACCTTCAAGGAGAACATCAACCAATGGTGGCGGGAGGAACTACCAGACCAAGGGACAAGGATGTTCAAACTTTACAAAAAACTCAAGTACATCAAACAAAAACTCAAGGAGTGTAATAGGGAAGTCTTTGGAAACATAAACCAAGGGGGAAAAAGTATCGAAGACAGAATGAAAAATCTACAAGAACTGTTCATCGAAGATGGATACACAAAGGATAAAAAAAAAGAAGAGATCCAAATTACCTAGGAATGGGAAGAAATATGCCAGCAGGAAGAAAATCTTTGGCGCCAAAAGTCTAGAATAAGGTGGCTAAAGGAAGGGGAGAGGAATACCAAATTTTTTCATAGAAAAACTATTTCAAGAAGATCCCATAACAAAATCTTGAAGATTAGGGATCAGGACGAGATTGAAAGAGAATCGCACCAGGAAATTGAGAATACACAAGTCAATCACTTCCAGGGGATAGCCCAGGAACCCAACCAAGACGGATCTGAGGCCATACAAAGAATAATTTATCACATCCCCAAGTTGGTCACAGAGGATAAAAATTTCAGCCTAAGCAAACCCATCACAAAGGAAGAAATTGACCAAGTGGTCCAGGAGATGCCTAACGGAAAGGCCCCAGGCCCAGATGGCTTCATAGTGGAATTCTTCAAAGCCTGCTGGGAAGTGGTTAAGCATGATATTTATGGGGTGGTGGAGGACTCCAGGCGATAGACATCCATACTGTAATATTTAAATTCCAAAATGATCACTTTAATCCCAAAAGAAAATGAATCTAGGACCCATGACCTCTACAGGCCTATAGATTTATGCAATCTAGTTTACAAGATAATCTACAAATTCATCACCAATAGACTAAAGCCACTCCTCCCCACACTGATTTCATAGGAACATGCGATTTTTGTGGAAGGAAGACAAATCCTAGACAATATCATCCATGCCCATGAGATTATTCACATGTTGAAAAGACAAACGAGAGGGGGGATGATAATCCAACTTGATCTCGTGAAGGCTTACGACAAAATAAGATTTCACTACATGGCTAAGATGTTGGAAGCTTTTGGGTTCAAACAACACTAGATCAACTGGATTGTCACTCTAGTCTTAATGAAAAGCTACTCGCTACTAATCAATGGAGCCCCAGCCAAACCTTTCTATCCATCCAAAGGCATAAGACAAGGCGATCCATTGTCCCCCTTCCTATTCATTCTAATGATGGAAGGGATAAGTAGAAGAATAAAAAGTGCAACTTCAGCTGGTGAAATAAAAGGCATCAAACCTTTTGAAAACTGTCCAACCTCCACACACCAATAGTTTGTTGATGATACCCTACTCCATCGCACACCCATGGTAAAGGAAGCAAAGGATTTTAAAAGAATCTTAGAATACTTCGGGGAAGCCTCAGGGGAGGAAATCAACCACTCCAAATCCATGATATATTTCTTCAACACTAATCCAAGAATTCAATGAAACTTGGCCAACATTCTAGGGTTTGAATGTAAAACACTCCCAATGAAATACTTGGGAATCCCCCTGACAGACAGAGCCTACAAAAATGATATGTGGGAAGGAGTTATCAACAAACTATAGGAGAGGGTAAACAATTGGAAATATGGATCCATAAACCTGTTCGAAAGGCTTATCCTCACCAAAACAGTTCTACAAGCAATTATGGCATATATGATGTCAGTTTTCCCAACCCCCAAAGGATTCGTACAAAAGATAAGAGCCATCCAAAGAAACTTCCTATGGCGATTGTTACACATGAAATTTGCACATCTAGGTACCTCGCCCTAAGTGCCATAAGTGTCATATAAGTGTCTCATACACATTGACATCATGAAATAACCTATGTCAAAATCCCTAGTCAATGTGGAGGAGGGATATATTACATGACGGCCAAAATACCAAGTGCACATGAATTATTATTAATATTCATGAAAAAGAAGTTAATTAAGTGTAAATACCAAATGCACATGAATTATTATTAATATTCATGAAAAATAAAGTAATTGAGTGTGAAGATCAACCTCGTATTTGGTTTCCTATTTTTTAGGGAAGGTGGAGGATCTCATGGGTGGTTGAAATATTTCCTCAAAATCCTTGAGAGATATTTCCTCCCCAAAATCCTTAAGAGATATTTTCTCCCTAAATATCTTAGAGATCCATTTCTTACTGAATCTAATGAGAGATCTTCTCCATGATGGTTAAGCCTCCAAATCCTATATAATGAGGGCTTTACATGGAGGAGGAGGAGAAAGAGGAGTTTATAGATACCAAACTTATGATCTCATGAGAAGTGGAGGAGAATAATCAGTGAAAGTATTGCCATTCTAATCGTGGATATTTGGAGCAAGGGTCTGGACAAAGAGAGCTTGGTGAAGTTGTTGCACTTCCATCCATGGCTGTAAACATCTCACTTTGTTTTCATTAATATAAATCTATGCTTGGTCTGTTTCCTTTAAATTTTGTGTACGTTTCATAAACTTGTTTCTTTTATAGATCCATTATGAAGCTAATCATTGGTACAGTAGGAAGTATGTCTCATTGTTGTTGCTCATTGTATTGATGGACCTTCTAAAGAACTTGGAGATCAAGATTAGCCTGGATCGAGAAAGGAAAAACGTCAATAAAAGGGTATTTAATTTTATTCCTTCTTCTTCTTTGATATTTTAGCTTCATGAAAAGGAAAGTTAGTGTCCACAACAACACCTTTCTATCTTGGCCTTAGGAGTTTAGAGTCCAAGAGAGAATCCACTTGTCCGTCGCCAATTTCTAATAGGATTGGGTAGTGAAACTAGCTTTCATTTGAAGTAGCGGAATTGCATGGTTTTTGGCATTTTGGGACATTGTGCATCTGGAATGATGAATGTTTTATCCTTCTCATAGCATAGTGTTGGGGATTAGAAATGTCCTATTTTCATCCACCTTTCCCTTCATTATTCTTCACATTTCATCACCCCATTAACCTTTCACGACATCATTTCCATAAATATACTTGGGTTTCACCTTATTGTTCTCCACTTTATTCATTTTAGTATTACAAGGGAATTTGTGATTTCAAAAGGACTTCTCGAATACTTCCTCCACCATTTCAAGATTTGAGGAGATAATTCAAGCCCATTCCAAGGAGAATATCATGGAGATTTGGTTGGAATATCTTATTCAAGATGTATGAGAGATATGTGTGAGGATTTGAAGGGATTATATTTTGTAATAATGGGAAATAGGTTGAGAGAAAAGTGGATCTGTAATTATGAGATGGTTATCTTATCTTCAAGGCTCTCATGTATAAAAGAGAGTGTTATCTCTTCATGAGGATTCAATTAGAGTATGGAATTAGAGTAGTCATTAATGGTAGTCATTAGGATTCGAAAGAGAAAGGGATTCTTAGTTTTGATTCATGGATTTGGTTTTCATGCTTTCATTATTTTGTTATGAAAATCGATTTGATTATTATAATGTAAGATTGCTTCGTTAGTGTGAGCTCACATATGTTGTTTTGTCATTCAACTCTTCACATGTTGTATTTGCTTATTCCTTCATGTAGTTCTCCATTCTTAGATTAATTTCATTTATGCAATTTCTCATTCCTAGATTAATTTCATTTATGCAATTTCTCATTCCTAGATTAATTTCATTTACGCAACTAGATTAATTCAATTCCAAGTCATGTGTTTCAATTTCCTGCATTAGATTAATGATTCAATTTCTGTCGTAACTTAAAAATTATATTAGATTAGTCCCGCTTCAATCTTTCATATACTTTGCATGTGCTTCGTAAGTTTACGATCCTCGGATTGACAAATTAGATAGTTGGGCAAGTACTACAACTCAATTAATACAACATTAGTTCGGACCAATATAATAACTGTCGTTCCCTTGTCACGATTGTTGTTCCTTTTGTAAGTAGTGTTGTTCATTTGAACAGAACAATTGTTGTTCCTTTTTTTATGATTGTTGTCCCTTTGCAGGGGTTGCATCTCTGGAGGACGGGTATTGAAAATAGAAGGTAAGAACCTACATGGGCAACAAGTAAAACACTTGTGCCNCAGAGAGGTTATATTTTAGGACATCTTTAGAGCCCAACATTTTGGCGTCATTTCCGGGGAAGCACGATGGATTGAGGTATTTATTTTTCATTTCAATTCATGCAAGTGTGATCTAGACGTGTTGGTAAGGGGTCATAGAAGCTCGTGAGAGGAGACTCCTCATGTTCTCCCTACCAACCAGGTAAAAGTAGTTTCAATTTCTACAAATTTCAATTTATGCAAGAGTGTTTAAATCATGCAAGTGTGATCTAGACGTGTTGGTAAGGGGTCATAGAATCTCATGAGAGGAGACTCCTCATGTTCTCTCGACCAACTAGGTAAAA
This sequence comes from Picea mariana, assembly GCA_032191745.1. Taxonomy (NCBI): domain Eukaryota; kingdom Viridiplantae; phylum Streptophyta; class Pinopsida; order Pinales; family Pinaceae; genus Picea; species Picea mariana. Next base: position 14,410 of record JASDQU010264875.1, read on the forward strand.
GTAGTTTCAATTTCTGCAAATTTCAATTTATGCAAGAGTGTTTAATTTATGTAAGTGTGATCTAGACATGTTGGTAATGGGTTATAAAATCTCGTGAGAGGAGACTCCTCATGTTCTCCCTACCAACTAGGTAAGAGTAGTTTCAATTTCCGCAAATTTCAATTTATGCAAGAGTGTTTAATTTCTGCAAGTATGATCTACATGTGTTGGTTCTAAGGGTCATAGAGCTGCTTCAGTGTAGATTCCTCACTGTCCCTACCAACTATCAAAAGCATTTAATTTCCACAACTGTGAAGAGCAATTTTTTTTATGTTTTAGCAAGAGTGTTTTTTAAGTTTTTCATTTTTGATTTGGGAGCTGTAAGAATCCTTTTTTTAACATGGTTTAACAATGAACTTCAGCTTGGAACTACTCACTCAGATCCTAACAGATATCGGGATTTCCTCTTCCCTGGAAGATGAGATCTTGACAAGGATCAAAGATTCAAATACTCCTCTAGAAACAATTGAAGATCTAACATCTGAAGACTCTTATGCATTGATGGTGAACAATTGATTGAAAAGGAGATCAAGGAAGATGAAGAGGAGTTACAGCATGATCTGAGCAAGGAACAACATGCCTATGAAATCCTAATCGAATGATAGTTTCAAGCTAGTACTAGGTTAGATTCATTTAGTTTTTCTTTTTATTTTCTTATTTTACAATTTCAACCGTTGATTTCACACGTTCATACATATTCCCGACTATCATTTGCAAAATTGAAAGATAACATATTTTTATTACTATTGCGTGCATGGCTACATTGGTTATTTGACTACATGTAACTAATCTCTCATTTTTAATTAGTGTAGTGTAGGTAGGGTTTTATTTTCAATTTTGTTTTGTTTTAGAATAAGTATGCTCTCCTTTGTGCTTCGAGCGATCGCGAGGATCAGAAAATAGGATGCTTCTAACGTTTTCAGGAATAATTTTAATTTTTGTTGTTGACGATACAAACAGTTTTCTAATCTATGTTTCGTCTCCAATTTTTAAATGTGTTTACTCCAT
>JASDQU010264878.1:5178-15392 GCA_032191745.1 Picea mariana
GGTAGGTGTGTCCAACATAACTACCTCTAGTATCTTGTATAATATCTTGTCCAAAGTAATAATAACACTATGAGTCCTAGACTCATATACAGCATGATGTTTCCATAAATAAGGTTGGCCCAAAAAAACATCACAAACTTCAAGGGGGATACATCACACAATACCTCATATTTGAAGGGCTTGATATCATAGGCTAGGTGATCCAGGTGGATATCGGTGGCCACCCACCTTTTCCAAATGGCTCAAAACATCTTTTTGGCAATTTTGGCAATTTACTATTTTTAGCAGTTTTTTCGGGTCCTGAACTTCCAGGGCCATCTTGAGGCCCTAAACAATGTTTTTTTGGGTATGTTTCTCTCACAAAATAGCATCTACGATGCTATTTTGTCTTCAGTGTTGTAGGCCTCGGATATATCTTTCCAACGAGCTATCATGTGCCCTAAACGGAGATCGTATGCAAAAGTTATGACCCCGGGAAGTTGATGTACTAACTTACCCAAACGGGGCCCACATGACTTTTGGTGCTTCATCTCCTAGGGTTAGGTTTTTGGATGTCTAGGACTTTTGGCACTCCTGTTTATTGTAAAAAGGCCTTCAGAGCCTCATTGTAACCATCTTCTTGCGAATGCGAGTAGCTGTCACATCTCTTCTCAGAGATAAGCTGCCACCATTCTAGCAAGTCTTTCACTCTGTATTTTTACAGTCTCTGTACATTTATTTGATTAATAGAAATCGTATATTACTGTATATCTGTGTTTATGGTTGCATCTCTGATACAATTCTGTTATATTATTGAATATCTGCAATATCTCTGTGCATTTCTTTATTATATCTTCGATCTCATTTCGTGCCGAAAATAATCCGGATCACTAGGTGACATTGTTGACTGACGCGGAGATCGCTCCCTTAGCAGAGCCATTCAATGGTGTATGGTTGCAGGTATGGTGATGTCGGAAGAGAAAACCACTTGACAAACTCTGTTGATATGAGTTTCTTCTAGATACCACTATCAACAATGAAGTGCAGCGGAGTACCCTTCACTCACATATGTGAATGAAAGAGGCACTCACCTTTCTCTGGTTCATCAAGTTCATCGAGCTAGACCTTGGTGATGGTAGAAACGATGGCATTGGTTTCTATATCAATGATCCATCTCCCTTTTTATGGTTTTGACTCTGAGTCGAAGCCTGTATCTGATTCAAAGGCTTTCATCTTGGCCACCAATCACTGCTTTGAGCGACATTCAGTGGTGTTATTCCAGGGGCTCTTATGGAACTTGCACCATTTCCCAATGTATTTTTTTGTCTTCCCATTGTCCTTCTTTGTTTTGTGGTTTGGAATGGTTGACCTAAGGCTTCTCATCCTTTCTCTTCCCTTTGTTATATAGGTTGGGGATATCTTTTCCCTTTTTTTTTGTGAGGGGTTTGCAGAACCAAACTACTGTGTCTTTTGTTTAAGCTTCTTCTCGATTTTGACACCATATCGATAGGCCGTGCCCAAGGACAAAATGTACAAAAAATCCATTTATATCTAGATGTTTATATGCATACTGCCACGATACTTGAGCACCATATGTCGCTCAGAGTCTTGGTACCCAACTTGGTGCGTAAGGTATGGAATACATTGGTGCATTTTGGCACTTTTTGGTCCTTTTCCTGCCGCGGTGTGGTCCATCTTGTATACAAGTTGTCATAACTTCCAACAGGGTAGTATTGTTCCTTAATAACATTCCTTAAGAAACCCTAAGTGGGTGCAACTGCAAATAATGTACATCCATCTATTTCCTTTTCCTCACAGAAAGTCTCCCACCAATATTTGACATGGGGTACGACCTTAAGGAGAACATATGCAATCTTTTCTCTATCGAAAAAGTTGTGGATAGAAAAATACCCTTTAAAAGGTTTAACCATTTATCTACATCATCTGTGTCTATTTGACCTTTGAATATAGGAATATCAAAATTTATTTATACCTTGAATGGGGTGGCACCTCCATTTGAGGTAGATGTGTTGCTTGTCGAAAACCCTTGAAGGATTTGTGCAAAGTTTTCAATCATCTCGTTCCTCCATCGCTCGAGGGCTTCCTCGAGAAACATTTTGAAAGGATCTCCTATCCCATTGTCTTTATTTTCTCCTGCCTTGGAAGGTTTATTGGGCATGCGAGAGCAATTTTCCTCAAGATAAATAAGCTTGAGACCCAACTCTTTATACCCTGACCTCGTTGGGGACATGCACTAAAAAATGACAAGGAGCAGACCGCTCCGATACCACTGATCTGGATTTATGAGTGGAACAAAATGAAACCATGGATATATAATATTAACATAGATACACATTGAATAATAATAGAGATACAGTAAAACTTGACTTCTATTAAATAAGATATGTGTTGAAACTGTAAAATGCAGACTGAAACAAGCTTGTTAGAATGGTGGCAACTTATCTTTGGGAAGAGATGTGATGACTATGCTCATTCGCAAGAACATGAGTAAAATGGAGCTCCAAAATTTTTTTTACATCAAACATGAATTCCAAAACCCTAGACATCCAAAAACCTAACCTTAGGAGATGAAGTGCCAAAAGTCATGTGGGCCCCATTGGGGTAAGTTAGTACATCAACTTCCCAGTGTTGTAACTTTTTCATATGATATTCGTTTTAGGTGAACGATATCCTATTGGAAAGGTATATCCAAGGAATACACATTATTACATCACACTCTAACTCTATTTATAGTGTGATTACGGTGGGCCCAAAAAATGTTGTTTAGAGCCTCAAAATGACCCCGAAAAGATAGAAAAAAATTGCCAAGATGAAAACTGAAACTACCAAGATGAAATTTGTATGTGAGCCAGTTGGAATAGGTGGGTGGACACTGATATATACCTATATCATTAGGTGGTTTAACATTATTTCTTCTAAAATCCCTTTCATGCCAATATTTGTGTCTTCTCTATTTGATGGTCTATTTAAATACAACCATGAAAGGTATTCTTCTAACTCCATCAATGAATTCATCCTTATTTCCAATGAACGGTCATCAGTCATTTTAGGAATGACAACAATCTAGAGACTAAGGACTATAAACTCCATGGGAATCACAACTTCTTTTCCATAGACTAGCTTGACATAAGTATGCTTAGTTAATCTTTTACATGTCGTTTTGTATGCCCATGAAACTGTTGGAACTCTCTCATCCCATTCATCACGCTCCACATTACATATTTTAGTCAATACACATTCCAATATCTTATTAAATGCTTCAAAAGTACCATTGGCATGTGGGTGATAGGGTGTTCTCTTTTAATGGTGTATCATAAACTTTTGATTAAGTGTGTAGATAGTAGAATTGATAAAGTAGGAATCCTGATCTAGATTAATACATTTCAAATTGTTTATTTTCATTATTTATCCTCGAATCTCAACTATCATTGAATTTACCATAGAGTAATACTTTCAAGGTTGATTATCATGCTTTGGAATTGAATTTGAAAATGATAATTCATGTTAGGTACATGTAAATTAACAATCCACCTTTACCTATGTTGGTGGAACCTTAGTCTTGAAAATTGCAAACAACGTAGTATGGAACTTACCATTGTGTTTGGATCTGGTTCTTAATATCGTGTTATTATGTCAAGAATATTATTATCTTTTCCATTACTCTTAGTTGTATGTCTAATTTGTTTGATACCAAGTTGAATCCAATGATTGTATTCAAAGTGTCCATTGTATGTCTCTATTGGAATTTTACTATTATATGCAAGTATATTAGCATTAGGAGACTTTAAAGTCTTATAAACTATTTTAAGATGGAAAACATGATATATTTGATTGTTTATTATTGCACACACTCCCACGCTTATGTCTTATAAAGGAGGAGGCAAATGACAAAAAAATCATACCACATTTAAGGTGGTTAATATATGTTGATCTACATATAATATTATCAAACGCCCTTTTTTAACTAATTCAACATTTTTTTAAAGAAGGTTGTGAACAATAAGTATTAATTACGTCGAAGGCATTCTTTAAGGGAAGGTTTTTTCCTAGTTTTTGTCGTCTTTCCATGGCCTTTGAAAGAATTGCACGTGTCAATGTACCATGGCCTTTGAAATCATGCCATGTCTCAATGTAATAAGTGTAACTTGGCAGATATTTTCCTGCTTTCTAATTTCATTTTGTACTTACCTCCCTTGATCGCCCTGTTGTACCCTCGCCCTTATCCTTCCCGCAACCACCTTGTTGTCGCCCTTATCATTCCTTCGACTGCCTTGTTGCACCGCCTTTTCATGGTCGCCCTTATCCTTCCCCTGCAACAAATAGATACAATATTTACATCAAAATATAAGCCAGCAGACAATCTAGATAAAATGTTTAGATGCAAAACGTAAGCAAAATGTAAGCAAGTAGACAATACTATGTGACGCTTTAGAGTTGAGTGGAGGGATTATCACTGTCGGTGTGTGCATGCGCAGAAGGATATTCATCCCAGAAGAAGATGAGGCTACTAGTATTTAGGGAAAATCTCTGTAGAGAGAACGGAGGCGGGGGAAGAGCGGGGGCTTCTACAACGCCTTCCAATATTTTCAACACTTGGCTCATCATCGTCCTTTCGTCTTCATCATCTTGAATGCACCATCTTCCCACGACGGCACACCTCTTCACCTACTCCACTTATACATTGTTCATGTTCATCAATTTCTTGTCAAGAAACTCCATGGTGTGTTCGTTGCTTATTTGAGTTGCAGCCCACGGGGAAAAGAACAGCACATTGGATTCTGAGTCCCATTCCATGTTTCTTTTCCCTGCAATTATTTCAAGGAATGTTAGTTAAATAAAATGCCAGTTGAATGTTCAATGTGTTCTGTTATTTATTAAATTTAAAGCGTTTTTGTTTTGCAATAGTTTGATATTCCTTTCAGGGATGATTTTAAGGATGGAAATTTATTTTAAAATGTAGAAACCTCGACGAATCTTACTAATCCTTTATATGTCAACTATAAATGTTTGGTGATATTTTTGTAAAAATTTTCAAATTTCTAAGTATTTTATATAGTTTTTATAAAATTTTGGCTATTTTTAAGGTAAAATAATTTTATCCTATAGAATTTGGGCGAATCATTTTTAAAATAGTGAATCTCATTTTTGGAAAAACCATGAAAAATTAGCTCATGAGCGAAATTTAGCCCCTAAAATCATCTCTAAATTTTCCTTTATGAGGAAGGTTTCCAGTATTCTGCAAAATTAAATGTTGGTTGAATGTTCAATTTACTCTGTTATTTGCTTAAATTTAAAGCATTTTTGGTTTGCAATAGTTATTTATGAGAAACGATTTCAGTGTTCATTAAAATTTAATGTCGCTTGGATGTTCAATTTACTCTATTGTTTGTTTAAAGTTGAAGCATTTATATGTTGTGATTGTTTGATATTTAAATTTCCTTTACGAGAAAGGAGTACGGAATTTAGTAAAATTTAATGTCAGTTGAAGGTTCAATTTTCTTTGCTCTGCTATTTGTTTAAATTTAAAGTGGTTTTGTTTCGTAGCAGCTTGATATTTATTTTTTCTTTACGAGAAAGAATTTTGGAATTCAATAAATGTCTGTTATACAGTGTATAGATAAAGATTTGATCATTTTATTGATGTCCAAATAATTATCACAATAGTAGATTAAAGAAAAAGGAAAATGAGAAAAAAAGCTAGATGATTAAAGAAAAACATAAACAACACATGTCAAACATAAAATGTTGGTGTCAAAGCGTATCAGGTCTAGAAGCATTATTTTCTACAAATGCGTCAAAGTATTATCTTCTTTTTAAGATAAATATCTGTATTTGTGGTTAAATATTGATGCATTTGATTTTTTTGGTTTAATGAATAAAATTTAAACTGTAGATTTAAGGAAGTTGGCTATAGTGATTTTGAAACTGTGGCCTTGACTTTCAATCTCCTGTAGATTATACATATTCATAATGTTGAGCGTGAAGATATTATAGAAATTTGGGCTTCTTTCAGCAGGGAAACTGCAATTATAATGATCTTTGTTTTTGTTGTGCGTCCAATGTCAACAATATCTATGGAAAATACATAAACACAAACTAAGATAAAACAGATATTATAAAAATTTGGTCTTCTTTCAACAGGGAAACTGCAATTACAGTGATCTTTGTTTTTTTTGTGCATGCAATGCCTACAACCATTGTGGTAACATTTTCGATGAAACAATCATTATGGGAAATGCATAAATAAAAACTAAGATAGTAGAGAGCTATGTTTCCCAACAATCATTAGCAAGAACTTCCACTTTGCTTCGTTGCCCAACCAATGTCTAATTTCTAGGGCTACGTGATGGGTTGATGTTATGATTGAAATTTTGGGTCGTTGTTTCCTCAACGTGGAATGTTTCCAGATAGAAAAATCCATGTATTTGAGTTCCGTGAGATGCTTGGAAGCATTTTGAAAGGCATCCCTGACTGGTGTAAAAATTACGAGCATAAAAATATTATTTTTTTATGGAAGATAAAATGTTATTTAAATTACATAATGATGCGAGTGAATCACGTTAAACAACTAAAACACGTTCTTAAAAATCTAATAATTTTATTTGTGGGGAATATCTCAATAAAGTTCCACTCCTACCAAATAATTCCATAGTCTTTAACGGTCTAATAATCTATAAAAAAAAATCAACTCAAATAAAATATTTTATATAAAATAATAATGTAAAAAATATAAAATATTTATATAAATAAATATAATATTTATATAATGGTTTTATTGAAAGAATAATGATAAAATTAATTTATAATCATGAATAATAGTTATGATAAATTACGGGCTTATGGAGGAAAAAATACACACCAGCCACACCGGAAAAGGATATAATCAGATGGAACAGTCAGAGCTCGGGGTCTCTTATCTAAAATGTGGATAGGCACAACAAGGGACTAATAATGGATCATGCCTTCTAGGAATTGCAGGATGAGACTTCGGCTCTTTTCTGGAGCGAATCCTAGCAGCAACTTCCAGCCCTGGACAAATATTCCACTCTCAATTATTTCATTCCCTTAACGTCAAATGCAGGCCTCCATAAAGTGGTTGACTTCTAGATCTAGAAAGATACAAGAGACACTTGGTGCAAATGGAAAAACACTCACGAAGAGTTGAACATCCCCCATGAGACTAATCTTCAACCACTTCTTAATCAGCTCAACTCAAGGAGAATATTCATCCAACAAGGGGAGGACATCCTCAAGTAGGGTCACTCCAACACCGGCACCTTCAACATACAAGAAGCTTATTCCCTCAGTGTGGGGCATAAATCCCTCCCAAAAGATGAGGTTTGGAGAAAAATTTGAGGAGCAAAGCTTTGGCCAAATATTATTACCTTCATTTGGTTAACGGTGAACAACGGAATTCTAACTTGGGACAACTTAAGGAAAAGAGGCTTTATATTCCCTTCTTGGTGTCACCTTTGTGGTACTGAGGAGGAGACTCAAAATCACCTTCTCAATATTTGCTCCTACAGTTTGAATCTTTGGGACCACAATGCCAACATAATGAGAACCTCATACAGGAATTGTACAGGTATCCGAGAAACAATCGAGGGATGGAGAGAATCAATTTTCCAGTCTCCCGTCCTCAACAGAATTTGGCAACTTCTTCCTGGATTTATTCTTTGGCAGATTTGGAAGGAATGAAATCGTCGAATATTAAAATCTGCCTCTCGGAACTGGCAAGAAGTCTAGTCTAAAATCCACTCCAATATAAAGGAAAAAATCTACCTGCACCCCTGGACGGATCAAGACATGAATTGCCCGACAAATGAGCACATCATCCTCAATTCTTGGCATCTCAATATCTATCCCTCTCTTTCAATTCCCTCTCTAGGTAACACTTCTAAGATCATTACCTCACACTGGGAGGCTCTGTAAAGAGGTTTCCACAAAAGAAATTTCGATGGAGCCTCCAAGTGGAATCCGAGACCCGCGGGATATGGGGCAGTCATTCACAATAGCAAAGGAGAGATCCTCCACATCTCAGCTGGGAACTTGGGTCATAACACCAACAATGCAATGGAAATTTGGGGACTGCTCAAAGGTTTTCAAGAAGCCAAAGAGCAAGGGTTATCCCTCCTTATAGAAAAAGGTGATTCACAGATAGTCATTAAACCCCTCTCTCATATCCTAAACGGTGCAGATCTGGAGAAGATCTCCCCAAGTTGGAGACTTATGAGCGGGTTGATTAGAATAAAGTCATTCCTTCAGCCTCAGTGGGTAATTCTTCCCTCCCACATCTGAATAAACATGAATCAAGTAGCATATATTTTGGAAAACTTTGGGGTACACTTGCAGGAAGGATACTTCTCTTGCTCTCCAGCCTCATCTCCAACTCACCCCTTCGTGATCGCTTGCAGAAACATGGCTCACAACAAGGATCAGCTCTCGGATGGGGTGATTACGGACATAATGGGTGGACAACCAGTAGGGAGGACACATGGCCTAGCCTCCCACCACCTCGAGCCAGCTCAGGCAGACTCAACCTCCACCATTAACTCATGAATTTAAATCATCATTCTTCGTTGCTCGATTCTCATCCGATTCTGATATGGTTTAATGTGTTGGCACCTATGTTCATGGGAATGTTAATGGTAATGGGTTGGATGCAGTCACAATCCCATAACCCTTCCCGTCTTCGTGGTTTTAGGCCTGCGTTTTGGAGTGACATGGCTCATTTGATCCCTTGGCCTCTAGACTCTTGGCCTCCTCCAAAAGTTGGTCAAGTCTTTTGCCTCTGGATCGATATTTTGTGGTGCACTCAGCCTTCTGCACCCTACACTAATCCTTTGATTAGACATTTCTTTTACGTCTGGCTGGTCTCACGTCCTTCAAGCTACAGCTTTCACAACTTTCATGCACTCTTCATCTGGTTTTAGGTGGCTTTCTCGATGCCTCGACTTAGAGGTAAGTCGAAAAGGGGAGTGGCATGGTATGTTTCTAAAGGAGAGGTAAGTTGAAAAGGGGAGTGGCATGGTATGTTTCTAAAGGAGAGGTAAGTCGAAAAGGGGAGTGGCATGGTATGAGAGGGTGTGGCCAACAGGCTCTTTCGAGCTCTCCTCAAGGCCCTGAGTGTGTCTCCACCCCAGAGCCTCTCATCACTCCCACTCCTTCTGTCACACTGGATTTGCCTCCTTGGGCCACCACCCCTGAGTTGCCTCCGCTGTCGTCTCCTTATGCTTGTCATGTCGAATGGTTCGACAGTCACAGTAACTCCCTCAGCTTCGCTCCAAGGCTCAATCTGCTCCCCCCGCCCCTCGCCAGCTTCCACCTCCACCTCTCGTCACCTCCACTTCCCCTGTCCCCTCAACTCCTCTCTCTTCTTCATCCTCCCCCTTACCTTGTTCTGAATCCCCCACCTCCTCCTCTGACTTACCTCTGCTTCCTCTGCCCTCTTCTGCTTGCTCCCGCTGCACTGGAAGGAATGTTTCCAAGGAGTCTTTGGATGCCATCAAGCGAGGAATTGAGGAAATCAAGGGCGCCATTGACATGATGTAGCACAAGGAAAAAGAATGGTTATGCCGAGAGGAGTTTCTGATGACTCTTCTTTAGGACCTCAAGCAGGTTATCTCAGACAGAGGCAAGCTTGGCAGAGACATCGTGCAAGATCGATAGGCTATCTCGGAGCATAGGCTCGACCCCAGAGATGGATAGCTCTTTTTGGCACAGGTTTCCTATGTTTTTTATGATTTCAGCTAGTATAATTCACAAGATCTTAGCCCTGAGCAGCTCCTCAAATCTAGGAATTTTCAGTCTTAGCTTAGTCCTGTTTTTTGGTTTTGGTCTATACAATCTGATCTTAGCCTGACAGATGTAATTTTTTCTTAGCCTGACAGATGTAATTTTTTCTGCTTAGCCTGATCTTATCCTAACAGATGTAATTTTTTCTGCTTAGCAGGTTTTAATACAAATCCTAACTTACAAAAAAAAATAGTTATGATCAATTTTGTCAATCCAATATATGTGTGTGTGTGTGTGTGTGTGTGTGTGTGTGTGTGTGTGTGTTAGAAAAACAAGACCGTGGAGAAATAAAATAAAACAAAACATAGAAGATACACAATACAAGAGAGACACATATTTAGGTGGTTCACCCAGTGTGGGCTACGTCCACCAGAGAAATTGCTAGGTCCTTCCTTTATTATTATCTAGCAAATGAAGGG
>JASDQU010264889.1:0-13540 GCA_032191745.1 Picea mariana
ACTTATATTAGACTCTGACCAATTAACAAGGGCGTCTATTGGCAGAACAGGGCCGACCTCTCTAAGTCAAATATACTTTTTATTATATTTATTATTTATTATAATTAATATTACTATTAATATTAATTATTTTTTACATTAATTATTAATCACTTTAAGGTGGGGTCGACATGTACCCTTTACATAACAATTAGGGTTACAGGTAGCTCTGACTCTTGAACAATATATATAGCAAAGGATCTGATACACCCACTAGTGCTCATCCACTAGGGGCACATCCATAGGGATGTCATAGATCTGATTCACTGCATTACACAAATGAACCAGATCTTCACACGTTCACTTGTGCTCGTCCACAGGCACGTCCACTCTACAGATTTGCTTTCCCACTGCCACCGACAGGAGAATCATCTGGAGTTTTCTCGTCAACTCTGTTGCTCAGAGGAGACCATCACGTCATCTTCATTTCTGTTCACATGACGATGTGCCCAACACTTTTGGGATTTCCCACGTTCACCTTGTGCTCAGCCACAGGCACATCCTAACTCAACAGATCGCTTTTCCACCGGATAATCACCTAGAGTTCTTCTCACTCAGTTCATGGAGGAGGTCATCTCTACGTTCCTAGCTTTGTCCCAAGATAGAACCACGAACCCTTCTTAGGGTCTTTCTCTCAGGTTTGTAAGCTGAGAGAAAGGCTTCACATAGCTGCTATGTTCCACATCTCACAGGTTTGTAAGCTGGAGGATGTCTCCCATAGCTACATTCATCAACAATTATGTTATTCACAGAGGGGCTCACAAAACCCTTGAGAGGATGGGTGAAGGCATACAGGCCTCACACCTTGCAAGATACCTTTTTACGCACTCGAGATTTGGCAAACTCATCTTCGAAGACTAAACCCTTTTCAAAACCCTTTGTACCACAGAGGGACCGAGACAGGAAGACATTCCAAAGAGAGTGGAAGGGAAAGGAGAAGTTGGATGATGAGACGAGGCGAGAGCTTATGAGGAAGAAGCTCTGCTTCACCTGCAAGGACCCTTGGGTCCCGGACCACAGGTGCATGGGCAAGGGAGAGATCCATTATATTGAGGTGGAAGCAAGCAATGTGGACAGTGAGGAGGAGGAGCAGGACAGTGGATCCACTAGCTCAAAGGAGGAGCCATCACAGGCATAGAAGCCGCCTCCCCAGAGAACACCGGCACYGGCAGAACCCACCCACAGGTAGCACCACAACCTCTTGAGCAGGCTAACAAATGGAAACCARCAAAGGGAGGAGTCATAGCAACCCTTTCTGGTGTTCCCAGGTATGACACCCTCCGGATCAGAGGGACTATTTAGGGACAACGGGCAATTTCCCTAATAGATGGTGGGGCCACCGACAACTTCATTGATGCTTCATTGGTATCGAGGCGAGCACTTCAAACAGAGGAGTTTGAGGGGTTTGATGTTGCAATAGCAAATGGCCACATAGCGGAGTGTCTAGACAAAGTTCCGGACTTGGAGATAAAGCTAGGTAACTACAATGTGAGAGAAACATTTTATGTAGTTGACCTATCTGACATAGATGTGGTGTTGGGAGTTCAGTGGTCGATCACCTTGGGAAAAATCACCACCAACTACCAAACCTTGGAGATAGGGTTCAGAGACAATGACAAGATGAGGATTGTACTGAGGGGCATGTCGACAAGACCACCCAGGACAGTTTCGGCCAAGAGGATGGAGAGGATCTTCAGGCATGGGGAGGTAGCATATGCCACAGAGTGCTTGATCACTACACAGAGGGATTCAGAGGGTTGCCAACAGTATCAGACAAAGATCGGGAACTTGTTGGGACGGCATCAATAGATTTTTGGTTCGATTCCACCAAGGAGACCACCTGGCAAGGCGTTTGATCACACCATTGAGTTGGAGGGAGCCAAACCTATGATCACACCACCCTATCGTCATCTTAGGAGGTTCAAGGATGAGATAGAGAAAGCAATTAAGGAATTGCTAGCAATAGGACACATCAGACCTAGCAATAGTCCATTCGCTTCTTCAGTTGTCTTAGTTCTGAAGAAGGATGGTACCATGAGGATGTGCATTGACTACCGGGCCTTGAACAAGAAAACCATCAAGAACCGATATCCTATCCCTTACATCGATGAGTTGATGGATGAACTGCATGGGGCAGTTTTCTTCTCGAAGATTGATCTACACTATGGATATCATAAGATCAACATTCGAGAGCAGGACATAGAGAAGACGACATTTCGATGCCACTTCGGTCATTTTGAGCTCCTGGTTATGCCATTTGGGCTAACCAATGCACCAGCTACATTTCAATCTTGCATGAACCACATATTCAAAGATCAGTTGAGGAAATCAGTCCTGGTTTTCTTCAACTACATCTTAGTCTACATCAAGACATGGCAGGAACATATGAGGCACTTGGATGAGGTACTGAGCATCATGGAGACAAAATCATTATACGCCAAAGAGTCCAACTATGAGTTCGATATGACAGAACTACTTTACTTGGGCCACATTATTAGTGCACAGGGGGTACAAGTGCACTAGGAGAAGATCAAGGCCATTATGGATTGGCAAACGCCCAGGAATGTGATAGAGTTGAGGAGCTTCTTTGGGATATGCAACTATTATAGGTGGTTTGTTAGGGGTTTTTCTCAACTTTGAGCACCACTTACAAATCTCACTAGACATGGGGCTTTCATCTGGACCGATGAGTCACAGAAAGCCTTTGATCACATGAAGGAAGTCATGGGCACATGTCCAGTGCTAGCATTACCARACTTCACTTTACCATTTGTATTAGAGTATGATGCGTCTAGTGAGGGTATCAGGGAAATTTTGATGCAGGGAGGACACCCCATTATGTTCAAGACCAGGAAGCTCAGTTAGCCCGAGAGGCTGTACTCTATTTATGACAAGGAAATGTGGCAATCATGCATGCTTGGACCAAATTCAGACAATATTTGGTGGGCAGCAAATTCGCAGTCAAAACAGATCACAACAACTTAAAGTATTTTCTTGAGCAAAAGGATCTCAGTGAGCACCAACAGAAATGGATGACAAAGGTGCAGGCCTTCGATTTCGACATAGAGTATGTCAAGGGGAAGAAGAACATTGTGGCCAATGCACTGTCTAGGAGAATTTTGACATTTTCTTTGATGGAGGTTTTAGCGGATTGGAAAGCCCATTTATATGGATAAGTTCAAGATGATAGGTACAAGGTCATTGATGATGTCATATTCTACAAGGACGGAGTCTACTTAGTGCCAGGTTTAGGGCTCAAAAAGAAGATCATCGCAGCAGTTCATGATTCATCGCTGGCAGGCCATCAAGGGTTTTTCAAAACCTATAGGCAGATCAAAGAGAGGTTCTCATGGAAGGGCCTCAAGCAGGATGTTATGAGGTACATCAAGGAGTGTGTGACTTGTCAAGAGAACAAGTCAGAGAATATGCTTCCAACAGGACTACTTCAGCCACTTCCCATTCCGGAGCAGAAATGGGAGAGCATATCGATGGACTTCACCACAGGCCTACCCAAGGTTCAGGGTAAGGACTGCATCTATGTGGTGGTCGATAGACTAACCAAGTTTGCTCACTTCTATGCCATATCGAAAGATTACAACGCAGTTGAGGTGGTCAAATTATTCTTTAGGGAGGCCTTCAGGCTCCATGGGTTGTCGAGGAACATCGTCAGTGACAAGGACGGTCAGTTTATTGGTACATTCTGGAGGGAGTTGGTTAGATTGGTGGGGCCAGAGTTGACACCCAATACCAGTTATCACCCTCAGAGAGATGAGCAGACCGAGATAGTCAACAAGTGGGTTGAGGGGTATTTGAGAAAATATGTGAGTGGACAACAAAGAACATGGGTCATGTGGCTACATCTAGGGGAGCATTGCTACAACACCACCTTCCACATGTCCATTGGCATGACACCCTTACGAGCATTGTACGGTTATGATGCTCCCACTTTGATAGACTTGGTTTTCGAGGAGAGCAGAGCTCCCAAAGCCAAGGATTGGATCACCAAGAGTCAGGACATTCTCAAGTTACTCAAAGGGAACCTGCACACAGTGCAAAATCGACAGAAGATGAGTGCAGACAAGCACAGTATAGAGCTCAAATTTGAGGTTGAGGACTTGGTTTTCCTGAGACTCCAACCCTACAGACAGTCGTCTCTGAAGAAGTGGGGCCAAAAAGCTCAAGCCTGGATATTATGGACCTTACAAGATCATGCCTCGGGTAGGCGACGTTGCTTATGAGCTAGAGCTTCCAGAGGGGAGCATAACTCATAACGTGTTCCACGTATCTTGCCTCAAGAGGGTCGTGGGACAATTCATCAGCACATCAGAGGAGCTTCCCTCATTTGATGAGGAGGGACAGTTACAGTTGGTGTCGAAGGAGGTACTAGAGTTCCAAGAGCGGAAACTGAGGAGCAGGGTCATCAGAGAGTGTCTAATCAGATGGAGAGGGCTTCCAGCAGAGGATGCTACTTGGGAGAGCGAGCAGGTGTTGCAGCACCCTGGATTGGTATTGCTTGAGGACAAGCAATTTCGGAAAGGGAGGACTGTAATGTCCCTTTCCAATAGGATCTCCAAAGAGGAGGCTTAATGGTCTAAACAGCCCCGTTAGACTATAGCCAGGGCCATACAGGGGTAAACAAGGTTACTAGAGGTCACTTCAGCGGAGGGTGTTATAATTCAAAAGTGACATTGAGCTAAAAGTGACTAAAAACGCTTTTAAGTCAAAGTGAGCTAAAAATAGAACAAATAAGCTAAATAATAGGTCAACAACAAATTAAGGTTTCGAGAAGCTATAAAGAAAGGGTAAAGCGACCTAGTTCATCATTATGAAGAATTTGACTTGTCATTGAAGAGAGAGGCGCATCTCAGGAGAGAGAGCTCTGTGGATTCCAGGAGGAATACACCCAATGGTTGATTTCGGTGTCGAGAGACACACCATAGTCACCGGGGAGATCACACAGATCTTCCATCAATCTTTAGCAGCAGTTACATAGGTTGCAGCAACAAGGGCGCACTTATTCAAGGTGAGGGCACAGCTTCTGAGGAGGTTTAGTGAGTCGACTTGTCCCATCYAGGGAGAATCCATGGATTCCCTTCCAACCCAATTGAGAGGAGGGCAAGRCGCATCTATTGCCTAGTTTCTCGTCAGATTCCGATGGAGAAATCATCTTGGGCGCATTACTCAGCCATTGAGGGTCCGACRGATGGGGAGGACACATCTGRGATTCCCRAGAGATCATCAGATCAGATCCAGGGAAATCCTTCTGACTCATTTCAGAGGAGCCTAGGGCACTCAGTTTGAGACCCTTATCAATTGAATCCGATGGGGAATCACTAGAGTGCAGTTTCCAGCAGCAGAGGGGGCGCATTTCCCTAGGGGGGATCAATCCAGGTTCCAAACAGATCAGCAGAGGGCCGATTGTCAGTTCGCCAATTACCAGGACTGGGTGAGAGAGCAAGGTGCACTGTTTGAGACAGTTTCCAGGCAAATCCGAGGAGTTTAGCCACTCCTACAACTCATCCATTCATCCAGTAGCATTCTTCCATTACTGGGTATTATTGTTTTAGTTTKCTTATTGTATTCCGACTAAGATCCTTTTGTCACTGATCTAGCCRAGAGATTTATTTTACTCAGCTGCATACGACRTTGTAATCCACAGAAATATCATAATATAGGACTTGCAGTATATTGTGTCATTCATTATCTCTATGCTTATTCATATGTTGTAAACACTTATTTATCTACACACACATGCGAAAAACACCAAGCATGTTAAAACCCACAACTTAAACGCATCCARAAACCCCCAGTATATCAAATCAGATAGTAGACATGGCATATTAACAGCATTTCCTAGACTAGCCGAATCTGGGATATTACACAAGCTCTCACAAATCTTCTCCTCAACAACTAGCAAACAACCCACTCAAAACCCTAGCAAAAATGAGTGAAATGAGAAATAGAATGAGAGAAAATGGACTGAGTGAGTGTTTTAATCCACTATGGAACCCTATCCATGCCTAAACCAAGCTTTTAGAACCTTGTCTCAATTCCCACAAGCTAAAAAAAAAATTCACCCTATCCCACAGGAGTGCTCAAGGAGAATTTAAGGAGGAATTTTTTTTTATCTCCTAGGAGCATTCTTGGTGCACTTCCATAAAACACTCCCAGGAGGGATGATTCAGGAAGCATTCTCCCTAGGGAACTTCTTGAATGCTCCCTCTAGGAGCACACTTCATGAGCGAAGTGTTGGGGGGCCAGGGTGCTCCCCTGCAATGTAGTGTGGGATATCTCATGACTTAAATATAATGTTCGCTAATAAATCTTTTGGAAAGGGATGGAGAATGAAATACATAGTATGTGGCCAAATGTGCCATATGTCAAAAGAGGAAGAGAAACTCGCCCGTACCCAAAATTGTTACAACCTCTCCATATTCCCAACCATAAGTGTGAAGAGATTCCAAAGGATTTTATTGAGTTATTGGTTTCAAAAGGAAAATGATCAAATATTCATTGTGGTGATTGCCTAACCAAATATGTGCATTTCATGGCTATATCTAAGATTGATGCAAAGTGCATGTGTTCATTAAGAATGTATATAAGTCGCATGGATTTACAAAAGTTATGATAAGCGATCAAGACCTTCAATTTAAAAGTAATTTTTGGAAGGACTTATCTCAACAAACAATGTCATGTACTATGAGCTCAATTATCACCTACAAATAGATGGACATGTTGAAATTGTGAACAAATGTGATGAAGCTTACCTCCAATGCTTTGTAATGGAAAATTAAAATACGGGGTTCTAGTGGTTGCATTTTGCAAAATGGTGGTATAACTTGACATACCATACTTTTGCTAAGATGACTCCTTTTAAAGCCTTGTATATTTGTGAGTGCCCTAAACTTAAAGATTTTCTACATTTCAAGTTCCTATTTTTAATTCAAAATGGATCATTATATAATCTGTCATTTGGTTTAGTACCTTTTGAGTGGAAAACTGGAGCCATGGACTTGTAGGGCCCATTTTAGGGGTAGGTCCTATTTTGGTGATTTGGGGTCTCGAAACTTTTGGAACCCATTTTGGGCATTAAACGATCATCCTTGGGGTCATAACATTGCAAATAAAGTTGTAAGCCCTTTGACAATGTTCTACTCCTCAAGAGCTTTCCAATAGTGCAAAGATAACCTCAATCAGAGTCTATATGAGAGTTATGCCTCTTGCAAGTTGACCTATGTTTTGATCACCATATTACCAAGTGGATGTCACGCCAACTCCCATTACTCATACATGTGGAGCTAGTCACTTGTGAAATTTCAAGAAAACTCTAGAGGGTCCAAAACCCTAACCCTAATTGAGAGTTGAGGCATGCAAAAACCCTAACCCTAACACTAGATGGTTATCAGGACATGTCAAATATTGGGCCACTAAGAAATTAAGGGGTTTTGTTCCTATTGTATTGATTTGTTGTTCCATAGATGAATGCAGCCAAGGAGTGGGATATTATGAGCAAAACAGAGGAAGTAGAAGACCTTGTAGCAGCCATTCAAGTCACAGTATATATGGCAACTCCACAGTGAATCCATCATTCTTTTTATTTGCATTTGATATATGAGAAGAAAAGAGAAAGAAATAGTTGTCACCTTTTGGTTGGGTTTTCCCATATTGGGTTTCCTAGGGTACATCTTGTGTTCATTGTGTGGATGGTGTCGTATTTATTGTTGTATCTTCTTTTTATTATTCTTAGTTTATTTCAATATTTTGAGCACTATGTTTGTTATACTAAATTTTAATCATAAATAAAAATTGCATAATCGAGGATAACCTCGTTGTGTTTTGCAGTAACTTGTAAAATTTGTTGTGACAAACTATCTAGTWGAATATCCATGGCAATTTACARATCATATTGGTCTCAAAGTAATTTTCTTTGGGGTTTTTGTGGGATATTGTAACATTCAGTAATTGGCTTAAAGAAATAAGTCTCAAACGCTAGCCATGGCGAATGAGTACAATAGCAATCTAAAGGATGAATTAGAGGAGAAATTCACAAAATTGGAAGCACRAGTCTTTGACATCTCCTACGATATGGCATCCTCATGGGAGCAGCTCTAGAGAGCAAGTTTGAACCWTCTGAGGAGTTTGCCAGCTCTGACTCAAACGCAAACTCTAATGGGAAATCTGATGACAAAGAAGAACAAAGGAGGRGCCAAAGAAAGAGAGATCAATTCCAACACCACATCTTTCGAATCTCTATTCAAAGTGGAAGCGAAAGTGGACATCAAACCCTATCAAGGTGAGATCAATGTTGTAAAGTTGAACTAATGGTTGCAATAGTTAGGTCTATTTCAGTGCATAACATAGGAGAAGAGCAAAAGACATTATTTTCCCAACTACAGTTAGAGGGCCATTCCCAAACTTGGTGGGAAAGCCACACAGAGACTCTTAGACTAGAGGGTGATTCACCGTAACTAAATTGGAGGTGTTTAAAACCCTCATTAAGTCCCAATGTTAACCTATTAGATATGAAGAGGACCAATGGATCCATTCGCATTGCTTTTGGCAGAAGCTTTTGTATTTCGAGTTACTTCGAAAGTGTTTACACCGTTTGGGGTGCTACATGAGATTTGGGGTTCATGGTGTACATTCAATGCTCGGATGTTTCGAGATGGATTGACACATGGGAGATGGTTCATGATGGATTTGCACATTGGAGATAGCTTGCTTAGTGATTGCTTGAACTCAATTGGGTGTTTGCTTGGCATTCTTCCCTAGGGCGTTGGAGTTCTCCTAAAATCTTGGGGTATGTCTTTCATGATGGCCACATGGAGAGTTTTGCTTACATTGAGAATGCCCTACTTGGGAGGAGGAGCATTGTGCATCTTGAAGGAGAGCATCAGGCCCTAAACAACATGGGGTAGCTTGAAGTCTTGTGTAGAGACTTGCAATTGGCTCGAGGACGCTCGGGTTGCAACAATGTTAATGCAGTTGGAGTGGACCCAATGGAGTACATGGCTTAAGAGGAGCCATGTGGGCGTGTGATGATGGGGTGTGGACACACTTTGTGAAGCCATAGCATCTTGGATCCTTTACTGTATATGAAATCACCTTGGAACATGACATGTGTACCCTTGGAATTGAGCACTTCACTTGTGTAGGCATACAAGTGTTTTTTGTAGGTTGCTTGTAAGGGCATTGGCCCACATTGTATTATTGGCCTCCCTTACCTCCCATATATAAAGGAGAGAGTCCTCATATTATATTCACTCACCATCATATTTCACARATGTGATCTAGAGGAGTGTGCACTAGTCATATTATCTCTTATCTCTTMATTTGTACTTGGACTCTCTCTCTTGGAGTCGCTAGGGTTTCATGATCTTCTCGAAACATCTTGAAGTCTAGGGTTTGGGTTTCATGCCTTGGAGATTTGAAATTAGGGTTTTGTGATAAAACCTAGGGTGCATTAGGTGAAGAAGAAGAGAAGAGGATGTCTTGCCTTGGAGGATTCTTTGAGTGATTCATGCATGTTGGAGCTCCTTGGTTKAACTAGGGTTTTCATTATGTTCCTGAGCTAGGGTTTTGGAGATCTAGTGGATTGTACTAGCCTTGTGATAAGGCTATGATATATACAACAACTTCATCTTGTGTATATTAGTGAAGTTTTCAACTATCCACAACTTGTGTAAATTGCAGATTTGATTTCTGCCCATGTATGTTCTTCATGAATTGTAATTTACAGCTATATATATATATGTCTTGCTGATTTGACATAAGTAAAGGACAATTTTGTTAAATGATTTGACAACATTAATTGAAGAAGTTAGGGTTGCTTTACCACTATTATAACTGCTATAAAAGTGAGTTTTCAGAACTAATTTATGCATGATAAGATTGCCCTAGAGGGCTGAAACTTATCAAGTCACTCTAGTATCTTTTCTCCTTGGATTGCCAAGAAGATTGGACTGTTAATATGAAATATTGTTCACTTTCTGCTGTTGTTTTATTCTACATTCAATAACATCCCTAAGGCTGAAAATTCATAGGGTTAAGAAACCTCTAGTCAAAGAGATGAAATTCTTGTTTTGCATTAACCAATTGTATCCACAAAAATTTCTACAGAAACAAGGGTAGAGTGAGCAAGAGAACACCTCTGAGTTTAGAAAGAAAACTATTATGTCAAGAATATATCCTAAGAACCTGAATGTACTTCTAAAATATTTGGGTGGTCTCCACAATCAATTAAGAAGGCAAGTGATGCTCTTCAAACCTTGGATCTTTGATGATGCCTGTGTGCAAGCACAATATCTGGAGATGGACAAGAAGAAAGGACAACCAAATGGTTCCATGCAAACAAACCAAGGAGGCGCTTCCAAAGAATAAGTGGAAAGGAAACGGTAAGAAGGCAGCGGCCACAACACATTATAAAAGGATCAAAACAACCACGATAACCATTGTAATATCAATGGTCATATAGAAGATAAGTGTTGGAAGCTAGATCTAGCCTAAATCCAAAGAACCACAAGGAGGCCAAGAAGAACATGCTAGCCATGGATTTAGGAAACTAGGAAGAGAGTAACTTGGATGTAAACGAGAAGATTCTCTGCACTACAGTACAAATGGAAGGAGGTGAACTTGATAGCCTCCATACCAAGGAAGAGAAGAAGATGACTAAATTCTTCCATATCAAGATCCAAGTCAAGAAGACAAAGGCGGATGCTCTATTCAACTAGTTCACAAGCCAACTTCATAATAGGCGATTTAGTGAGTAAACCTGGATTGGCAGTTCATGACCATCCTTGCCCATACCCCTTGGGATGGGTAAATAAGAATGTAGAGCTTAGAATCACTACGCAATGTAAGATCAAATTTTCCATAAGTGAAAACTACATTGATGAGGTCAAGGTAGATGTGGTACCACTTGATGTGTGTGGTGTAGTGTTTTGAAGTGCCCCTACATGCATATGAGGAATGCAATCTTGATGAGGGAAAACTAATACACAGTAGTCAAGGATGGGAAGTCCTTCATCATCAATGCATTCAAAGATAAATCTATGATCTCTCTAGTAGGTGCTATCAAGTCAAAACAATGATTAGCTCAAGTAGGAAGTTTCTATTTCTCTTCTTGGAACAAAATCAACAAGGAGGTGAATTGATAAAAGTAAAGGCATCTCTAGAGGGATGTACTATAGAGTAGAAACACCAATTAGAGAAACTTTTGCAGGTGTACAAAGAAGTGTTCCAAGAGCCTAAAGGGTTTCCGCCTAAGAGGGAAGTGGAGCATGAGAAACAATTGTTGCTTGGCTCTCCATTGTTGAACATAGGATTGCATAGTCCATACTCAAAGGAGATGAAGTGAGGAAACGTAGCAATTGTTGGAGAAGGGAATAATTCAACCAAGTACTTCACCTTATGGGTTACCTATCATCATAGTGGCCAAGAATGATGGGACTTGGAGAATGTGTTTACTATCAACTACATAGCTCTGAATAAGATCGTCCTCAAGAATCTTACTCTTTTCCAAAGATATATGGATTACTAGATCAGCAACAATATGCCAAATATGTTCCTTCTTGTGTCTCGAGCAGGTACAAACATCTTCCACATGTACTCAAGCACTTTGGCAACCATAAACCATCTTTGAGACTCATTATCAAGCCATTTCTCACTTAGTATCTTGACCTATAGGGGCTTCACTTCCATACTCTCACTTTCCACTTCATTTACCCCTAGAGTCACCCAAGACTCCCCCTTGTGTTGGATTCTTTCTTCACAGAAACGAGGGAGGGTTTATCTGAGGTGACAGTGGGTAAACTCTCCCACCGTTATCGCCATCTCATGGATTGGGTCGAGCTTTGCCCAAACTACAGTTTGCAGGATAACATTTTGGCGTCGTTGCCAAGGAGGATTTTGAATCCTCTTTCATGCCTTAATGACACTTTGGCAAGCTTCCATCCCAAAGCCTTTACCCCTAGCTTTCCTAGCAACTCCACTTGAAGGAGGTTCCCCTTCCATCCTTGATGAGCTTTTCATAAAGTTCATCGAGCGACTCCATTGAGGTATTACCCTAAGTAATGGAACCATGGCCTCACATAACTTACCATGTGCATTCCATAAGGTGTACCCTTTTATTGATGTTCAAAATATCCCCATGATCCGGATTTTATGAGCAGAACAAAATGAATACAGATTATTAAAATATGTTTAACACAAAATAACAGAGATACATTAAAACTGGTTTTCTATTCAATAAGGAAATAAGCTAAAACTGTAAAATGTAGTGGAAAACAAGCTTGCTGGAATGGTGGCAGCTTATCTCTCAGAAGAGATGTGACGGTTGCGCTCATTCGCAAGAAGATGATTACAATGAGGCTCTGAAGGCCTTTTTACAATAAACAGGAATGTCAAAAACCCTAAACATCTAAAAACCTAACCCTAAGAGATGAAGCACCAAAAGTCATGTGGGCCCCGTTTGGGTAAGTTAGTACATCAACTTTTTGGGGTCGTAACTTTTGCATACAATCTCCATTTTAGGTGCACGATAACCCGTTGAAAAGGTATCGTCGAGGAGATTCATTTTGGGGGCTCAATAAGAGCCTTTGGCTATCACTGAGAAGCTCAATACCGAAAAACCTTCATTTAGGCCCTCAAAATGGCCCAAAAGTTAAAAACTGCTAAAAATAGTAAATTGCCAAAATTGCCAGAAAATTGTTTTAAGCGAGTTGGAAAAGGTGGGTGGCCACCGGTATCCACCTGGATCACCCTAGATATCCAAATCATTTCTCTACAGAGTGGAGGTAAAGTTGCCCTAAATTTAATGGTGATCCAACTCTAGCAATCACGCATGTCGTGAATTATATGAAGTATGCTTTGAGCTTAAATGTGCTACATGAAGATGTGTTGATGAAATTTTTTGTATCTTCACTAAAATCAAGTCAAAGGAGTTGGCTTGCACACTCATGTAATCCAAGAAGTATCCCATCTTCTACAAAGCTCATTGAAGAATTTCTCATGCATTATCGGCCAACTACCTAGAATTTGTAAGATACTTTCCAAGAGCTCAAAGACGCTTTTTGCACAGAAGGTTTTCCTATAGATGAGGATGAAGAAAAGCTTGAAGAACAGATATATGAAGAAAGTTAGCAAGAAAATCCCAATGAAGTTTCTCATGGTGAAGATCTGAACAAGACATTTGATGAAGATAAAGTGCTTATATATGCCCTTCCATTTGATGAAGACATCCAAGCCTCTGTTCCTCCTGTGAATCAAGAAGAGAACATGATGAGTTGTAACCCTTTAGAAGACCTTAATGATACTTTATCCCGTGACTTTAGAAGCGAAGAAGTATTAGAGGAGCCCTTGGATACGACAAGTCCTTTTGAAGAAAAGTAAACAAAGCGCTCTGTATTAAATATCAAGCCTCTTGTGATGAAGAGGCGATGGAGGGGCATGTCCATAAAGAGAAAAAAGAATTCTGATGAGGTGCGACCATAGTTTTATAAAC
>JASDQU010264892.1:0-14705 GCA_032191745.1 Picea mariana
CCCAAAACAAAATCCATACCGATTGCATCCCACAGCCTTTCTGGAATTGGTAATGGCTTATACAAACCACTGTTCTGTGTCTTCCTTTTGCATAGTGAAAAATTATGCATTTGTTCATAAAAAGTTTCACGTCTGCCTTCATGCTCGGCCAATAATATGAATTACTCAGCTGTGCAAATGTCTTATCATGACCAAAATGTCCAGCTAAACCTCCACTATGTTTCTCTTTCAGCAGGGTATCTCTCATTGAGCATTTCGGTATGCATAGTTGGTTTCCCTTGAACAATAATCCATCTTGGATCAAATATTCACTCCATGGGCTTCTGTATCCCAACAAAGGATTCTTGCATGCCTCATAAGCTTCCTTAAAATCTGCATCTTCTCTATACATGTCCTTGAGGTGTTCAAACCCTAAGGTCTCCACTTGGAATTCTTGTACAATAAAACTCTTCTTGCTCAAAGCATCTGCAACTTTGTTAGAAGTTCCAGCAATATGTTTTATAACAAAAGTAAAAAATTTCATAAATTCTACCCATTTAGCATGTCTCTGATTCAACTTTTCTTGCCGAGTAATAAAGCTTGGTTATCACTGTACAAGACAAATTTCTTAGGAATTAGATAATGCCTCCACTTCTTCAAATCTTGAATCACTGCATAAAATTCTTTGTCCTATGTGGAATACTTCTTCTTGGTGTCATTCAACTTGTCACTGAAA
Organism: Picea mariana; assembly: GCA_032191745.1. Lineage (NCBI taxonomy): Eukaryota > Viridiplantae > Streptophyta > Pinopsida > Pinales > Pinaceae > Picea > Picea mariana. The sequence goes on from JASDQU010264892.1 coordinate 716, forward strand.
TAAGCAACTGGCCTATTATCCCGACTCAAGACTGCTCCAATAGTTAATCCACTTGCATCACATTTTACTTGAAATGTTTTTCCTAAATATGGTAAGAACAAAATTGGTTGTTCTGTGATCTTCTCCTTCAACACTTTGAAACTTTTTTCATCTTCCTTTATCCAACTAAAGGACTTGTGCTTCTTCTTCACAGTGTCCAGTATGGGTGTACATATACCACTGAAATTTCTGATAAACTTTCTATAAAAACTTGCTAACCCATGAAAACTTCTTACCTCAAATATGTTTCTTGGCGATGGCCACTCTCTGATTGCTCTCACCTTTTCTGGATCCATCTTCAATTAATTTGAAGAGATCACAAAACCTAAGTATATGAGTTATGTCTTCATAAATGAACTTTTCTTCAAATTTATCAACATTTTTCTCGCGGCAACTTTTCCATCACTGATGTCATATGTCTTAAGTGTTCTCCCTCTGTCTTACTGAAGATTAGTATGTCATCCAGATATACTATGACAAATTTGCCTATGAAGTCTTTCAACACTTCATTCATTAATCTCATAAATGTGCTCGATGCATTTTTCAACCCAAATGGTATGACCAACCATTCAAACAATCCTTCATTTGTCTTGAATGTTGTTTTCCATTCATCTCCCTCTCTCATTCTTATTTGATGATATCCACTCTTAAAGTCTATCTTGGAAAAATAGCTTGCCCCACTCAAACAATCCATCAAATCATCCATCCTTGGTAAAGGGAATCTGTACCTAATGGTTATTTTGTTGATGGTTATGGAATCTGTACACATTCTCCATCCTCCATTCTTCTTTGGACTTAACACAGTTGGTACTGTGCATGGGCTGGGACTTTCCCCAACTAAACCTTTATCCAACAATTCCTGGACTTGATTTTTGACTTCCTCATTCTCTCTAGGTGTCAACCTATAAGTTGTTTTGTTTGGTAAACTAGCTCCTAGAATAAGGTCAATATGATGGCTTATACTCCTAATGGGTGGAAATGAGTGTGGTAACGCATCCACTACTATGTCAGCAAAGTTTCCTAACAGTTCATGGATTTATTCAGGTAAATCTTCCATAGAAGTATTTGTAAGGATAACTCTAGGCTTCCTTACTACAACAAACTGTATTTTTTTCTCCTTCTTGACTTCCTTCAAGAGTTCCTTCCCACTCATGAGAAGTATACTTGAACTAACTTCCCTCTTTTTCTCTTTGTCTACTATTGGTAACAACATATGTGTCCTACCATTCTTTTATAAGGTATATGTATTATTTCTCCCATCATGAATACATTTTTTGTCAAACTTCCATGGTCTCCCCAATAAAATATGACAGACATCCATAGAAATTACATCACACAATATTTCATCCCTATAACCTCTTATTTTAAATTCAACTTGGCATTGTTGACTTACCATTACTTGATGTCCTTTCTGCAACTATGATACCTTGTATGAGTTTGGATGTGCAGTTGTTTTCAGCTCCAGTTTCTCCACCATCTCCGTGGATACTAAATTGCCAGTGCTCCCACTGTCTATGATCACCTTGCAAACTCTGTCTTTGTCTTGCAAGCAATCCAAAATATACTTGTTAGTTGAACTGGTTCCTCTACCTCCTTCTCTGGTTTGAGAAGAACTTTCCTCATCATGAGTTTCTTTCCTCCTTTTGATGCTTGTGCTTCCATATGCTTCTATGCTTCAACAATGTGTGCTTTGACTCCTCCTTCTCTCTTTCTCTCGGGACATTCCCAATACTTGTGCCCTGATTTTCCACAGGTATAACATTTAACTTCACCTTCTATGGCTCTTCCTCTTCCTCTGGAAAATGAGCTTCTTCCTCCATGTTGTCCTTCCTTAGAACTTCCACCTTTCTCTGGGTGATTGTGATGTTTTCCACCTTCATGCTTTGGTTTTTGGAACTTTTCTCTGTTGGTTCCCTTACCTTCATTTGAATTTCTTCCTCTATTTCGTTGGCTTTGTTTCCTAGCCAATTTCTCTTCAGATTTTAAGGTTGCTTGATAAGCATCCTCAAATTTACTAACATACATCATGTTGATCTCCTTTTGTATTTCATATCTCATCCCATTAATATATCTAGCTATTTTCTCATCTTCATTCTCCTTTTGTCCAGCCATGATGTTCATTATGTAAACTTCTTCAGTGTACTCATTCACTGATAAGATTTTATGTCTCAGGTTTTGCAATCTCCTGAATAGATTGATTTGGTAATCCTTTGGGATAAATTTTTCTTTCAGCTTGGCTACTAGCCTATCCCAGTTCTTAATTTTCTACTTACTTTTTCTCCTGCATTCGGCTTGCAGTTCATCCCACCATAGATTTGCATGACCTTTCAGTCTTGTCACTGCATGCTTCACCATCTTGTCTTCTTCGATATCTTTGTAATCGAAGTATTTGTTCATATCACTTACCCAATCTAACAATTCTTCAACTTCTAATTTGCCTTCATACATTGGTACCTCTACTCTTGCTCTGGCTCCTATTCTTGAAACATATTTCAATAAGCGATCTTGTGTAGCATCCTCTGCTACATTTTCTTCGACCTCTATCTCTTCGTTCTCAGCTTCACTAATAAGTCCAGTGTTTGGTGCTCTTCTCTGTGTTGTTTCCATGGCGTCCAATCTCATTCGGAATCGTCTCATTTCTTCTTCCATTTCTACATTTTCTCTACGCCTTCTGGGTGGCATGATTTTACTGCGTCACCTTCTGATGCCTTCAAACAAAAATCAAATTTTCTTGATACCACAATTGATACCAACTTACCTCCTTTCTCCTTTGTCTGCTATCTGCAAACAAACTCAATATCGGCTCTGATACCACCTGATGCAGCCCCCATACTCCTCCCGTAGGGATACATGACCTCTCAGTCAAGGATCTCTGATTCTTGAGTCAAATGACCCTCTGAAACCTTAATGGTCTCCTTCTGTATCTAAACACAGGCCCTTTTGACTTCTTGGTGCAGGTTTAATAGCACCTGCAACCTTCCCTCTCACTCTTCTGTGAAATCTCAGAGTATTGGGCGTTAGCTCCTTTTTATGATAAGCCCCCTCTTAATGTGACCTTAGGCGATGACCTCTCGTCACCACACGATTACGGGAATGGCCAAAGCGGTTTGGGATCAAACTACTTTTCAGCCCGCAATTCTCCTTGAGTCTCCATGTGTCCTCTTTCCAAAACCATGGTCTGGATTTTGGCCTACCCTCAACGTTTTAAATTTCACGCAACTCCTATCCCCGAAATGCTATGGGACCGTCAATCTCCTGATCTTGACGGTATTGTCTGAACTGACGATTCACATCTGCCCTTTTCAAATCCACGAACTAGATCTGCCCCTCCTGAACCAACGGATGTGATCTCCTTTGTGATTCCAGACTTCGAAATTTTCAAGTCTCAAGCCCTTCTTTTCTCCATACGTCAATCTTCTGGAGTTGACGATCTGCGGACACCTATCCTCCTAAATCATTGGTCCTACTTCTACTTCGGGTGTTTGACCTTTCAACCAGATCAACAGTCTTGTGGCCCTCTTCTCGATCAACGATCGAGATCTCCTTTGGGGCTTCATACTTTTGAGATTCTCAAATCTCAAACTTCACCCTTTTTCACAATGGATTTTATCCGAAGGCTATAATCCACTGACATGTGTCCATTTGATCTGATGATCAAGGATTTCTTCAAGTCTTTACCCGTAGTGCATGGATGTATGCCACGTCTCTCTTGATATGAACACTATGAATTACTTCGGGACTTTATCCAGAGTTCACAGATTCATGCCACATCTCCTCTTGATCAGACGGTCCAGATTCACTTTGGATGATCCGACGCTTGAGATTTTCTTCGGCTGATCTACCGGCACAGATCTACTTCGAATGATCGGACGATCGATATTTTTCTTCGGCTCTCCGATTCTCCGGACTTCGAAAATATCAATTCTCAAACCTTGGTAAGTTCTCTCTCCTGCGTGTGCAAAGCGCTAAGGCTCATGCACCTTGCTCTGATCAGACGGTTGTTGATCCTTTGCACTGTGATTCAACGGCCACTGTCGCTCCTCCTCTTGAGCTTCCGATTTCTTCCGACTTAGAAGATTTATCAATCTTAAAAGGTTTCGACTTTTGCTTCTCCTACAAATCCGACTCTTGGATCTCGTTAACACTTATGAAAGTGCTATCGCTTTTGAGCTTGATCCTTAAAGGATTTTGACTGCCCACGCACTCTTTTTGTTCAGGGATTTTGATAACTCAGTTCGAAGGATTTCTTGAAAAGAAATTCTTCTCACCCTCCTTGCATTCCTCTGTTCTGGTTCTTTGACGCTTGGTCTCTCCTTGACATTGTGCACTCCTTGCACTTGGTCTAAGTTTCCTTTGTTTTCTCTCTGAACTCTTCTGAGTCAATCTGAGACTCGGTCGATGCACTCCTTGCATTCGGGATGCACACCTTGCATATGAGTTTCAGAAGAGAAACAATTGAAACTTATCCAATTTCATCACGAAATCATACGATCAACTTCTCGAACAATCATACATGAACAAAATGAAATAAACGACATACACAGAATGAAACATTCATTCAATCACACATTAAAATGAACACAGTCCAAGATTTGGGACAATTTTGTCTATTCTATTCATTCATGAAACAAATTACATGATATTGCAGTTCTCCACTGTGTCTTTCTTCTACTGATCCCTATCTCATAATACTTTTACAATGCAACAACAACTATCTAAGGATTGGCTCCATGAGCTCTCTCATCCTGTCTGCAACCTATCCTATCAAGTCGTAGCGGTTACCTACTTTTTCCTATTAGAATAAATAACAATTATTACCATATAAGAGTCAACACTCTATATTTGCAACCCCTTACAGTCCTATACGACTTTACAAACACGACATATTTAAAAATGTTGTTTCCAAAATATCTCAACAACTCGATTTACTCCTGAGTTAATTGTTGATTTGAACTCTGTCATGTTGAGATGTCATTTCTTTGCCTTCACGCTTGCGTATTTAAATTTGAAGGCGATGCTCCTGCATCATATACTCAGATGATTATGTGGAAGGCAACCATAGAGATGTTACATGTAGCACAAACAACACTTCCAATAGGAATTAATTTGTGATATTTGGGGAGGTTATTTCACAAAACATTGTTTGACTATAATGAACACTTGAGAAAGCCTCACATGGATCTCACAATCAAAAGTAACAATTTTTTATTGTTCCTTTGTGCTGCCACAAAACAATAATCTTGTCTCTTCTAACAAAAGCTCAAATTTTGCAATTTTTTTTTTAGAACACCATGTACTACAAAAGCTCAAGCTTGTTAAAGAAAATGAGAATGCCCAGTATTATGGGAAAATGCTTTGTGTGTGGTTTTGTAGAGAGATCAATCATAATATCTGTAACATTTTTTTGCTTAAGTGGTTATCTATTTGAACTATAAAAGTTCAATCTTGTTAAAGAAAATGAGAATGCCCAATGTTATGGGCAAATGCTTTGTGTATGGTTTTGCAGAGAGACCAGTCATAATCCCTGTAACATTTTGTTACTTAAGTGATTATCTATTTGAAGTTAAACAATTAATATATGACATCAAATAGATATTGTACCCAAACATTAAAATGAATATTGTTGCTTTAAGGTATAAAACATTGTTGAAATAAGATGTGGATCATGTTGCAAGACAAAAACTAAGCAACTTTTGTTGCCCCCAATGAAAGAAAAATGAAGAGTAGACATATTTTCTTTCAATCACCAAAAAATGTTCTAAGTTTTGTTATTAATCGTGAATTGTACATATATAAATACATCACACTTTGGTTTAATATAGGCAAGCTATCTTAACCATACTAACAAACTAGTTGAGAGAATATCTCAACTATACACTAAACTAGGAGCTAGCTAGTTGGAGAAGATCTCTCACATCCAACTAGATCTAGCAACCTAGAAGAAAAAAACTCATGTAGAGAACAAGTTCTCTACCTCACAATGATATATACAATAATGAATCATAACCGTATGATATGATGAATAATCTCAGATTAATTAAAAAGACAAGTAGGAGTTATTCCAACACCCTTCCTTAATGAGTACTTGTCATGATCTCTGGCAGATAAGTTCTTCATCAACATCTTTGAGCATCTTAACATCTTTCAAGCTATGAAATCCATCAGGTTGCCGCCTATTCCTCCTAAAGGTGTAGTTTCCCCAATGTGACCCAAGTTTCTCAACACCATTGGACACCATTAGCACTTGTAATGTCTCATAACCCTCATAAAAGTATGATGTCAAACTTCCAAATCTCGGATCTCTCTTGAACTATATCAATAAGCAATCCCCATATTCTTATCTCACAACCCCAATGAGGCATAGTTTACTGATCCCCTACAAGATCTCAGAGTATCTGAACAACCATCCATCTGAGTTCAAAAAACACTTGATTGCCCTTCTAACTTTGAATATACAATTGCTTCGGACTAAGTAATCAATTTGACTACAAAGATTGAACAGTTGGCCATCCTATAGACATACTTCCATGTACCGAGGCACCTAGGTACCCAACCATGGTGCTCGCTAGTTCTCTAGGAAAATAGTATGTATACAGAATGTATCTGAGTCAGCCTTACACTATGACCTCTTTCATCTGATTTGAAGATTCATCATCATTATTTATTTCATACATATACTAACTCAAAAATAAAATTTTCTTCTACTAAAAACTAATATAACTTCACCGTCATCGAGAGCTCCTAGATTGGCCTTGAACACCTCAGATAATGCATAGGCAGTTGATGTGTCACGTTCTACCATTGATATCTCCAACCGTCAGATTTGGATATGCTTATGGTAGACACTGTCTGAATGGCCCCATGTTATATACGTTGATCAAAAGCTCTCCCTCGACTGGACAAGTGAAGAAAAGAAAATACTAGAGACATTTGTAACCACACACTGATCTAGAAAGTTGCAGATTCTTTGAAGTAAATTCAACAAAATGATTGCATGAATGTAATCCAACAAATGTGGCTTGCTACATAAACATGTTTGAGGTTCAAATAGTGGTTGTAAGAGTTGATTGAGAAATTCTAGGCCTCGGGATTCATACGTCTCCACAGTAAAGGAAGAGAGATATATCTTCTCACGAATTTAATCGCCAGGGAGATCATACCTCCAGATCATAAAAATGTCATTATGCAAATGATTCGCATGCAACTAGTTTTGAGATAAATTCGTCACACTAACTAAGAGCAGTCAATATGGTCGCATGTATGTGCATAGGTATGGATGTACGCAATTTTGGCTCTTCCGTACACACGGGCACAACTCTACACTTGGGATATGGACATAGGTCTCCCCAATGGCCGCTAAAACGAATTTCAAATTCTACAAATAGTATAACACTCCTAATATATCTCAATCACAAACAATTATGTACGCATAGACATGAAACTCATCCATCCAAGAAGAATTATCCACGACCCAATTCAACTCAACCACTTAATAAACAACAATTTTATTGCACAACACTAACGAATTTTACAGTGCACACAGAACTCACTCAAAAAATAAAAGCAATCCACTCTCCTACGCTAATTCTACATATTTACAGAGGATTGGAACTCACATCTCTCTCATTTTCCTGGGTTTTCCCTTAAGGGAGTCGTTCTGAGTCTCGTTCTGATACCATGAAAGAAAAATGGAGGGTAGACATATTTCTTTCACACACCAAAAAACATTCTAAGTTTTGTTATCAATCATGAACTGTACATATAAATACATCACACTTTAGTTTAACAGAGGAAAACTATCTTAACCATACTAACAAACTAGTTGAGAGAATATTTCAACTATACACTAAACTAGGAGCTAGCTAGTTGGAGAAGATCTCTCACATCCAACTAGATCTAACAACCTAGAAGAAAAAAACTCATGTAGAGAACAAGTTCTCTACCTCACAATGATCTATACAATAATGAATCATAACCATATGATATGATGAATAATCCCGCATTAATTAACAAAACAAGTGGCAGTTATTCCAACACCCAACCCCTTAATAGAAATACCTAGTATGGTTTAAAATGAAGTCCTCCTTCTTTCATAACATGACAATAATATATACACTTTACAAATGTTTAATTATGGATCTTTGTTGACGAAGAATATTGCATGTTTTTTTATTGAATATGTGCCTACTCAATTCCATTTATCTTACTAGGAGTGAGTTTTGTTTTTTACTTTCTTATTTTTTATTTATATTTTGTCTAACTTAAGGTACTATCAGTCTACACCTCCTTTTTGAAAAAAAAATGATGCTTTTTCCTTCCTATTAGATTAAATTTGTTCTTGGAGGCAGAATTCACCTCCATCGTTTCTGAAGTCTGGAAGGATCCTTATTTCTTAACTGAATCGTGCATCCAACATCGTATTGTATGGAAGCTCAAAATGCTAAAAGCCCACATAAAATCGTGGGCTACCACTTTCCGACAACAAAATGCACAACGTTTATTTGCCCTCAACTCATAAATTCAGGCACTTATACTTGCAGATGCCAGCATGGGGACTTCTGGAGACGGTTGTCTTTTATTAAAATATCTTGAATTAGAGTGAAATCAACTTCTTCATAAAGAAGAAATAACATGGAGACAACGATGTAGAACAAACTAGATCAAGTCCGGAGATCTCAACACAAAAAAAAATCATAAGCACGCCAGCTCTTGCAGGAGAAAAAACAACATTTGGGAGATCACAACTGAGGATGGAACTCTCCACAAAGGTCAACATTCTTTAAAAACTGCAGCAGTCAAACATTTCCAGCCTTTTTTTTAGCAGAACCGAACAACAAATCTGCAGACATCAGTTTCGATTGCTAGACTTTTCCCACACTCAGTTACGGGAGAAGATGCACTTTTTCTTGACAGGCCTTGCACTTTACAGGAAATTTCAGCTGCTCTGAAATCATTCTCCAAGGACAAAAGTCCAGGCCTAGATGGCTGGACAGTAGAATTCTATTTGCACTTTTTCGATCTAGTTGGTTTAGATCTTCTGGAACTAGTGGAGGATACTAGGTTTAATGGAAAGGTGATATGTGCTTTAAACTCGACTTTCTTTACACTTATACCTAAAGTTGCTACTACCTCATCCTTTGGTGATTATAGACCCATTGCACTTTACAATATTTGCTACAAACTCATTTCCAAAATTATAGCCACCAGGATCAAGCCCATTCTCTCATGCTTCCTTTCAAAAGAACAGTTGGGGTTTTTAAAAGGCCGACAGATCCTAGATGCTATTGGCACTGCTTAGGAGCGTTTACACAGTATCAAAACTAAAAACTCCAAGGCACTAATCCTCAAATTGGATATCAAAAAGGCTTTATAATGCATTGATTGGGACTTTCTTAGACTGATTCTAGCTCAGACAGGTTTCAACCAGTCAATGATTAAGTGGATTATGGGTTGTGTGGTCAGCGCTAATATTTCCATTTTGGTCAATGGTGAACCCTCCTCATTATTTCACATTGGTAGAGGATTAAGGCAATGTTGTCCCCTCTCTCCTCTTCTTTTCATTTTGGCTATGGAAGCATTGAGCTTGCTCCTCAAATCTGGACAAGCTGAGGGTAAGATCTCTGGAATTAATGTTTCCAGGACCATCAAGATTTTGCATATCCTTTTTGTCGATGACGTCCTCATCATGACTAATGGCACTCTTCAAGAATGGCTAGAAATAAAAAAGATCTTACACAACTTTTGTAGTGCCACATGCTTGATGATCAATTGGGACAAATCCACATTCCACTTTGAAAATTTTCATCAACCTATTTTGGATTAGATAAAAGGTATTTCCCCCTACACCTACTCTCCACTTTCCTCTGGCCTTAAATACCTGGGCTATCATTTAAAATTGGACTCTTACAAGCCATCGGACTGGAACTAGTTTCTTGCCAAAGTGGGAAAAAGGACTAGGCACTGGTGCACAAGGTGGCTCTCTCTTGAAGGTCGGTTTACCCTTATCAAAGTTGTCCTAGAAGTACAGGTTGTGTATTGGATGGCCCTAGCTGCCATCCCTGCCTCAATTCTCACAAAACTTCGCAAGTTGATCTATAACTTCCTCTAGTCGGGTTGCTCTGATCATCATTGACAACACCTCTACAATTGGGAAACTCTGGAAAAACCAAAACAAAAAGGAGGTTGGGGGATCTAAAATATTTTCCACTTTAGTCAAGCGCTTACAGCCAATTCACTCTAGCAAGCCTTGAATATTTATGGCATTTGGAATTCTGTTATTCTTGATAAATATCTCTTCCACCACACAGTCAGTAGCTGACTTACATCGGATATGGTTACATCCAAAATGACCTCTTACTTCTGGAGGAATATTATGAAATCCAAACATCTGATCACTCGATGGATCTCTTGGCTCCCAAGTTCGGGGAATTCAATTTCTCTAAGATGAGGTCGCATCCTCGTAATGGCTGACACAACTTCTTTATCCCCACAGTTGACAATGCACCTTCATACAAAAAATATTTGGTACTTATACAAATTCGAGATGCCTCCAGATCGGTTTACCTGCATGATAGTTGGATTACCAGCGCTTCTCTCGGCCTTAACACAGAGCATTCACGCAAATGGGACTCCTTCTGCTCAAACCTTACACAATTGGGTATACATATTTCAGATTCAGTTGATCAATTGCAGTGGTCGGGAGGCGACCGATCAGGTATTCTTTCTGTCCATAATGTATACACTGCTATAATGAATTCTCTTTGGCATACAAATATTAGAGGATAGATGAATCAGATTTGGACCTGGCACATTCCGCCCAAGATCAAATACTTCACCTGGTTGATGGCTGAATATAAACTCAACACATGAGTAATCCTCCTAAAAAAGGGTTGGTTGGGGCCTAATATTTTCCACCTTTGCAAAAATGAATCTGAATCTGCAGATCGTATGTTTATCAATTACGCATTTTCTAGAAAAGTATGGGAAAAAATTGTTTTGAATTTAAAATTACAAACCATTTGGGATGGGAACTCACTCCCAAATTGCTTTGATAGATGAGCACAAAGGGAACATAACCTCATGCATCTTCCATCCCTTATTTGTTGGACTACTTGGCTGTAAAGGAATAAAATGAGTTTTGAAAATGGGACCCCATCTTTAAGTGATGTAGCTTACAAAGTTCTTGGAATGCCGCTCTTGCCAACAAGCCAACTCTACAACACATATTGAAGGTCCTTGTTTTAGAAGACACTCATCTTGGTTGGTTCGATGGATCAATGCTCTCATATGGCTCATACAGTGGCGCTGGAGGGTTGATAAAAAACCACACAAAACACTTATTACAAATGGACCTTCAACTGTGGCTTGGGCACCAATACTAGGGCAGAACTTTTGGGTGTCTGGGACACATTATATGTAATGTCCCTTTCCAAATAGGAGCTCCAGAGAGGAGGATTAATGGTCTAAACTTCCCCGTTAGACTATAGCCAGGGCCAAATAGGGGTAAACAAGCTTACTAGAGGTCACTCCAATCATAGGCGTTATATTCGAAAAGTGACATTGAGCTAAAAAGCGTTAAAAGCGCTTTTAAGTCATTATGAGCTAAAAATAGAAGTCAACAGTGAATTAGGGTTTCAACAGTGATTTAGGGTTCTGGAAGTCATTAGTGAATTAGGATTTCATCATGATTTAGGGTTTTGGAAAGCTATAAAGGAAGGGTCATCGACCTAATTCATTATTATACAGATTATGACTTGTCATTGAGGAGAGAGGGGCATCTCAAGAGAGATGGTTCAGTGGATTCCAGGAGGAAGACACCAGTTGGCTGATTTCGGTGTTGAGAGACACACCCTGGTCACTGGGAAGATCATTCAAGTCTTTCATCATTCTTCAGCAGCAGTTACACAATGTTGAGCAGCAAGGGTGCATTCATCTAGAGTGAGGGCGCAGCTTCTGAGAGGGTTTTTAGTCAACTTACTCCATCTAGGGGGAATTCTAAGGTTTCCCTCCGGCCCATTTGAGAGGAGGGAAAGGCGCATATTTTTCCTAGTTCCTCATCATATTTCGACGGAGGCATCAACTGGGACGCATTTTCCAGACTTGGACGTGTGACACTTTCGACAGGTACATTTAGGGTTCCAGAGCAAGCACCAGACCGGATTCAGGGAAACTCTTCCAACCCATTTCCCAGTAGACTAAGGCGGTTGTTTTGAGACATATCTCATCTAATTCTAACGGTGGAATAACTAGGACGCATTTTTCCATAAGAAGAGGGGCGTATTCCCCTAGGGGTATCCATCAGGGGTCCAGATTCATCAGCAGAGGGGTCCGATAGATACCAGTACTGAGGACTAGAGCAGGGCGCATCATTGGGGACAATTTCCAGGCCATTCCGAGAAGTATATCTCCCAGGGCAAACTTTCCAGACTTCCAGCAGTTACCTTTAGAGCTGCCATAGTCCCAGTGCATCCATTGATTCCACAGTGCTCCCATATTTCGGGTATTATCTTTTAGTTACTTATTTGTATTCCGACTAAGATCCTTTGTCTGTTGATCTAGTCGAGTATTGTCATTTTATTCCACCGCATTCAACCATTTTGTAATCCACAGAGATATCATAATACAAACTTTGCAGTCCTTTGTCGAATTTATTATTTGTATGATCATTTATATGTTGTAAACCATTGATCCTACACACACATTAGCAGCATTTCCTAGACTAACCAAGTCAGGAACATTACAGTGGTATCAGAGCTTTAGTCCTACCAGCCTGTGACTAAATACAATGAGTGCAGCAGAAGACCCAGAGGGTAGTGAACACGTAGGTCACGAATATGTCACTTATAGCAGGCATAAGTAAAGAAGGCATAGGCCTAATTTTCCCCCTTTTCCTCCTAGATCAGAGGAAGAGGAAGAGACACACAGAGAAGCATAGCGAAGGACAGAGCATGAGGCTGAACACGAGGTAGAGAGGATGCTAGGAGACAGATATGAGAAACCAGAGGGAAGTGGCAAGGCCCCCGTAAATCCAGAGACAACTTTCATGTAGGTTATCAATGATATGTTAGCTAGTCGACAAACCATGTCTCAGTCCTTGGCACAGGTGGTTGATAGATTGGCTAGAGTGGGCACCCTAGACACACAAGTCTTGCATGCAACACGGGGGAACTCAGGAGCAAGCAATAGACCCCAGTCACCCTCTCGTGCATACACCTCTGCGAGTAAGATTCCCAGACCCTTGTTTCCCAATTTCCAGAGGGCACTTCCAGTAGCAACACCGCCACCGATAGCAAAGAGGCCACCCACTCATGCAGATGACATTGCAGAGTATAGGAGGGAGTATGCAACATTGGTTCATGACTTCCATCAGGACATGACCTTAGTTGAGTACTGTGGACTCAGACTTAGGAACTGCCCCATAGAGCCGTAGAGGGGATGACCGCAATAGCAGTAGGGGCATAACCTCGATTTCATCCGAAAATTTGGGAAACTCACCATCCCTTATTTCGACGGATCATCCAAATATATCGCCAGAGCTTGGGTACAGAAGCTAGACACGTATTCCAAGCTCNNNNTGGGACGATAGAGGTGTTCATCACAGATTTTCAGTGGGTAGACGTGGCAGTGACAGATATATTGAAGCACAGGTTGATCATGCTATTCACAGAATGACTCACAGAGCCTTTGAGAGGATGGGTGAAGGCATACAAGCCTCCCACTTTGCAGGATGCCATCCTTCGCACTCGAGATTTGGCAGACTCACTGCCAAAGAATAAAACTTTCTCCAAACCATTTGTGCCCTAGAGGGATCGAGACAAGAAGCCATTCCAGAGAGAATGGAAGGGCAAGGAGAAGTTGGATGATGAGACTAGGTGAGAGCTTATGAGGAAGAAGCTTTGCTTTAGTTGTAGAGATCCTTGGGTCCCAAGCCACAGGTGCATGGGCAAGGGAG
>JASDQU010264894.1:0-15391 GCA_032191745.1 Picea mariana
ACAACCATCTATATTCGATGTTGCAATCAAGTACCATGTTTCAAAAAAACATATAAATTAATATATTACATTATAAGTAAAACATATGTCATTAAGAACTTGAATAACAAATTGGAAAAAACAATTTGCATATAATTTACTACTTACCTCATGTATTTGCCAAGATCATATATAACTTTTTTGACGTTGTTGTTGAAGTGGTTTGGGAGAGATAGAGGTAGAACATACTGTAACAATCAAAATTGATTGTTATTTGATTCTAAAGTATAATAAAACAAAACTAAAAAGATGTATACCAATATAAATATATATATAGAGAAAAATAATTACCTTAATGAAGGTATGCCAATCATGTGTTTTTACCCCACCAAATTCACCTTTCTTTGTTAAGATATTATTTATGTTTGAAGAAAAACCCGTGGGAAATTTTATTCTTCGAATGACCTCTTTTACATCATTTATTTGTTGCTCTGTCAATAACCAGGGAAGGCTATTTCGATCTTCGTCTCTATTTGATTGGATCCCACTTTGCATTACATGATTGGCTTCCTGAATGTCACTATAGATCTTGATGACTTTTTCTTTATCCCTCCTACCATCTATGATTCACCATAATGTTTCTGTCACATTCTTCCCGATATGAATTGTATCAAACAAATGAGCTATTTTTAGGTCCTGATAGTAGGGCAACCTAATCAATTGAGAGGGATAATTTTTCATTCCTCGTGGGAGTCCATTGTTAATACCTTCACAACATTGATGAAGAATAAAATAAATTCGATAAAATAAAAATTCATAACATTACATATACAATATTACATAAACAAATTGAAATATACCATCTCGACGACTTTTTTTATATTCCAACTTCCATAGGTGAGGTGTCATTCTTCGTGGTTTTAATCCAGTCTCTTATTTCCCATTGAAAAGATGTTTTTCAATAGTGCAATACCTATGGTTCTTACAGAGGAAGTGTCTATACTCATCAAACACCTCCTTTCATAAAGTTTTTGAACATCGAGATTTGATCTTAGGACCACAAACTGGACATGCAAATCTACCCTTTGTTTGAAGACCTACAAAAGTTGGATTAATAATTATGTCAATTATACGAAGGGGATTATTTAAAAAAACATGCAACATGGTATCTTCAANTATAAAGTTTTTGAACATCGAGATTTGATCTTAGGACCACAAACTGGACATGCAAATCTACCCTTTGTTTGAAGACCTACAAAAGTTGGATTAATAATTATGTCAATTATACGAAGGGGATTATTTAAAAAAACATGCAACATGGTATCTTCAAATAATTATATACTATAATTAAAGTGAAATGGATCGTTACATACCACAAAATTGTGTTAGCCCTGGGGCATCATGAATTGTCCATACAAGTATTCCACGGAATTGAAATTCCTTCTACCTTATTGGTTTACAAACGTCATACATAGTGATGTCGGCCCATAACTTTAGTAACTCGTCAATAAGAGGCTTGTTATATACATTCATATATTTAACTTGGTACTTACCTAATTGTTTGAAATTAACTATATAATTACTAATGTGATGTGCATATATAAGTAAATAAATAAATATAAGATATTATAAAACAAGAAATACAAATGAAATCTTACATTCGGAAAATTAATGATAACATTACATACCTGGAACAATCATTGTAAAAATTATGTGCTCCCTCTTTATTGACATCCAAGGAGGAATGTTATTGTTGATAACAAAAATTGGCCACACTGAGTAAATAGACCTGAGCTCCCCAAATGGATTAACACCGTCAGCAGCCAATGAAAGCCTAACATTATGAGGTTCATCTTTAAAAACTGACCATTTTTCCTCAATTTCCTTAAATGCATAACCATCTGTAGGCATTCAAAGAACACCATATCCACTTCTATTACTTGCATGGTAATCCATAAATTGTTCTATGCTTTCACACCGGAACAATTGTTGCAAACGTGGAATTATGGGAATATGATGAAGAACCTTACGAGGCACCTTTTTTGTTAGTTGATCGGTTCGATATCTACTGGTCTGACATTGTGGGCATTCTTTTTTCGATGCATGTTTTCCATAGTATATAATATGATCATTGGGACATGCATATATAGCTTGATACTCCATTCCAATTTCTTTCATAATGGCATTTAAATCTCAGTATGTGCGAGGTAAAATATTTGACGATGGTAACAAAAATTCACCTAGCAATCTATGACATAAAAAATAAGTAATTAGTATAAAGAATGTTATAATTTTTAAATATTTAATTCTTATTCCAAACATCACTTAAAACTAAAAACAAGAAAAAAAAATCAACCTTTATGTATACGTGATGATGAACCATATTACATAACTTAGGATCTGTGTCATACAATTGTTTGACAAACCATTCAAAACCTTTAAGTTCACCAACAATAATGCATCAGAAAGAAGATTTTCTTTTGAACCTTCATAAAGTGGGTTTTTTTCCTTCTCTAGCAGAGGTATGTCAAGATCACCAATGTCCTCATCATCATCCTCGTCTGGTCGAGTGAACAAGTCTTGGATCAATTCATTTGTCCCATCTTCTTCAACTATATTTTTATTATTTTCATATTCTTCCATAGGATCATTAACTTGATCTTCAATATTCGGCACTCCAAATTCCTCGACACCTTGTAGCACAACATCATTTCTGCTAGTACTTGGCACGTTTAGATGCTTAGGGGGCCAGCCTGACTTTATAATTACAAACAATCATGAAAAATTAGTGTACTGCATAAGAAATATTTAAACAATATACAATTTTATAAATACAATCAATATAATGATATAATAATGAATATATAGTTTACCAAGGGAAGATATTCGTTCGGTTGACCTTCAACATGCCCATGGGTTCTGCAATGTCTTACAACTGTTTGTATTAAAATTCTTCTGACTTTTGTGCTCTCGCATTTAGTGCAAGGGAAATAACATCTCTCATCACCTTGTCCATAATATCTCCACATTCTTCACCACAACCAAAATATTGAGACGATTATGTTATAAAGTTCAGTGATGATGTACTAGATCTATTCAATTCTTGAAATGCAATAGACCAAACCATACAATATATTTTACCACATAAGCTTCAAAGCTTCACCATAACCAAGTAACATAATCAAAAAACATAATAGAACTAGGGCAAGAGATCAAGTCACATATAAGCATGGAAAAATTAGCATGTTCAAAGATGACATAAAATATACATAAACATATAAGGTTATAAAATATTAAAGGAGACAAAAGAAAAAAAATATTTAACTAACCTTCAAAGTCTAAAATCCTCTTGCACACCTTGAACAATGATCACAAAATTAAGCTCTGTATATCAAAGATCATTTCAATCTCTTAATCAACAAGAAAACCTTCACATACAAACGAAGATTAGAAGAGCTATAACACATAAAATATGTTGCAACTATAACAAATTAGTCAAAATTCTATTCGAATTAACTAATTTATAGATTTGTCATCATCGGAATTCCAACGACTATAAACCTAAACTAAGGTTGACCGTTTTGAAGTCAATGACCGTTATTTTGACCTACAAATGACTATATTAAAGTGTCGGAATTGGGCGTCGTACTTCCGAATACCTTAGAACACATCGGAAATCTGACATTATCGGGACTAATTTAAAAAAGAAATAGTAAAATTTCATTTTTTTAATTTGTTTTCGACAAAAAAAATTATTTTATCACAATCGTCGTAATAGTTCATCGATGTTTTAGCCTATATGTAATAGTGGGAGGATCGGATGGTGATATTGTAACCATCAATGTCACATATGGGATTCTAGGAAGGAATACCATCAAAAGCTAGGAAGAAGGGTAAGAGATAGGAGTCTAAAGACGAGAGGGACTAAGGACCATTGATTCAATGGATATGTCCCTTAATATCTTATTCATTTGATTTAGTAGGGTCCAGAAAGAGATAGAGGACATAGGAACTATAACTATAGTGAAATTGTACCTCTAAATAAACCTTGGATGTCAAATAAAGTGAATGAGGATTATTAGATATTTCGTAGGCGTGAGCACCATTAGAGTAAGTTGGTCAGAGTGACATATGATACCAGAGTGGGTGCACTTTGATCATAATGGAATCTGAGAGAAAGTGTGAGTCATCTATTCGAGAGTGGGTGCGGTGTAACCTTAGTCGTAGGATCATTTTGGGTCCCACTTGATCACCTAAGGAATAAATGGTGAGGTAATTGATAACAAGTGTGTATGTTTAAGAGCTAACACATCAGGGCCATTGATTCCCATGTTTAAGAACCAATGAATTTGTCGGTATGATTAATTGGACTAAATCCATCAGAATGGATTTTTTGGGCTTGTGACCTGCTATTCTGATGGGAAAGAGTCTGAGTCGAACCAAACTATTGAACTTGTGTCTAGAAGTAGAGATAACTACCCGATATAGGGTGTGTAGGTACCTAGTCACTATAGTAGGACTTGCATAAGGATTTCATTGGAAATATGGTTGAAGTGAGTGTTTAAATATTAAATATTCTAATAAGAGAAGTATTCACTTAAAAATTGATGAATTAGGATAAGGGGGAGTAACCTGAATACTTACCCCAAGAATTAAGGAGAAATTGAACATCCCACTAGCCTAAGTGAGATTACAAGGTTGGGTGTGTTATAGAGTCATATTAGAGAAGATTTCAAGCTCTAGGATTGAATGGGTCATGAAGACTTCTTGAATATTTAAGAGAATCTTAGTTTCCAAGAATTCATGTTGTAAAATTAACTAATGTAAAGGATAATAATGGTTTGTTGTTTCGACACATAGGATGTACTAGAAAGGAAAGTAGAGGCAAATGGTGCAACGTAGCATGGAAGACATCTTACATTTTAGAGGAGAGGAGTCTAATGGTTAAAGGGATAGAGAAACCAATCTAGACTTATTGGCTGTCATAAAAACTATGAAGTTGAACAATGAGAGGATGATAAGAGCCTAGGATGAAAAAGAAGAGTTGAATGGAGTTCTACTACAGATCTTGTTAGAGATTTAGAGGCATATGCAACAAGGACCTTGTAATGCAAAATTACAATAGTTGGAGAGGTTGAAAACCCATTTATATTCACAAAAGCATGTTCCAAGCCATAATAATGTTGGAATATGTTATTCCAAAAAGAAACATCGGGATGCAAGGAAGGGCATATTTGGTAGAAGCATTTCCACAAAGTCCTCTAGTAGGAAGTCCACTTTCAAGGAGTTGTCCAATAGAGACACTGGGATGTGTTTTCCTAGGAAGAAGAAAAATAGGCATTCACATTTTTCTCTAACTGAAGAATTCAATAAGGCTAAGCTACCTACCTTCGATGGAGAAATAAAGAAGGGGGAAGAAGTTGAGGCTTGGATGTTGGGTTTGAACAAGTATTTTCAATTACATAATTACTCAGACAATACAAAAGTGAATATTGTTATCTTCAATATGAATCGAGGATCCTATATTTGGTGGAAGGATCTCAAGGAAGTTAAAGGGTTGAAAGAGATAAAAGTTACTTGGAAGCAGTTTGAGAAGTACTTCAAAAAAGAATGCAAGCTGGAGAAGTATTTTGATGATAAAGAAAGGATACAATATTTCCTTATTGTATTTCCATAGTCCTATCATGACCAAATTGAATTTGATAGGCCAAAGACATTGGAAGACACAATTAGGAAGGCCAGGTGTTGTTATGATCAATATAAGCATAGGAAATAGCCTTCTAAGGATTGGAATAGAAAGGATAAGAGTGGATTCTATAAGAATGGATTCAAATCATTCCCATATAAGAATACGAAGAAAGGAGCTCATTTTTTTCAATCGATCAGAAGTATGCATCAACATAATTTTCCATCTCAAACTGGAAACAAGCCAACAAAGTAGGCAAGAGAAAGAGTAGAGGAATAAAAAAAAGGACCATTGAAATGTTGGGGTTGTGAAGAACCACACCTTTTTAGGGATTTTTCTCATAGGAAATAGGACATTAAAAGGGTTTATCATGTGTAGGAAGCTACTACTGTCAATGATGTGGCCAAAAGCATGCCAATTATATACTCAATTGTGGAAAATCAGCAAGCAGACCACCAAGCCTTTGTAGTGTATTTGGAAGGTATAATTGACAAGAAACCTATTTCTATATTGATTGACCCTATTTCTAACCATAGTTATATTTCACCTCATTTTGTTGAAGCATGTTCCCTATAGAGAAATAAACATGCAAATACATGGTTAGTTCAGTTATCCATAGGGACAAACAAGAAAGTGGCATAAGTGATAGAAGATTGTCCATTTACAATGAATGGATTATATACTCAAGAATCCTTGAATATCCTACCTTTGGTATTATATGATGTGTTTTTTTGGTATGTATTGGTTATCGACTCACAAGGAAAAAATAATTTTCTATGATAAGAATTTAGAGTGTGAAGATGAATAAGGAAATGCAAGAGTTTTGCAAGGCATTCGAAAGCTAGTTTTAGTTAGACAAATATGAACATTGCATATTAAGAAATTTAGCAAGAAAGGATTCCCCTTGTATGCAATACAAGTGCTTAACTCAACAAAAGGAAAGGAATTGAAATTTGAATATCACCTTGTGCTGTGGGAGTTTAAGGATGTTTTTCCAGAAGAGGTTCCTAGACTACTATTGGACTATTGTTTTTCATTGATTTCAATCCCTTGGAGAAGTCTAGAATCCCCAGAGATGTGGTTGAGATGTTCATAATATGGTCATCACTGATGTCAACAAAATATGGTGTTCTCGTGAGACCTAAATTTTTTTCAGGAATAAGGACATGAACTATAGTGTAAATGTAAGTAGCATAGTCTTAGATGGATAGTCCTCTTTGTGTCATTTCCAATGGTAGGTGGTATGCCACATGGTTCCTCATGGTTAGGGAGATATTACCTCATGGAGGTACATGTTTGAGACACACATATTGTGATTATATGATGGTGATCTTGGTGTATGATTGGTAGAGGCATGTGTCAGTGATGTTAATCATATGATTGAGAGGTGTTCTTGGTGATCGTGGATCTATTTTGGTTGATGAATGAGCATCAATGATGATGATAGTTTGATGATGTTATATCAGAGACATTGACAATGATAGTGACGGTTTGGTTGATGTGACAATGAAAATGACAAGTTGGTCGATGTATTGGTGACATTACCAGTGATAGTATTAGTGGTAGTGACAGTGAGTCTACATTTATATTTCAAGATGGAAGGATGGGGCAAGGAAAGGGGGTTCTATCCTCCTTCTAGTTGGTGTTAGAGAACTTAGGGATTTGGATCTTCCTTTAGGTTGGATACTGTAAATAGGGGATTGGAGCCTCCTTCCATTTATAGATGGAGAATTTAGGTATTTGTATCTTCCTTTAGGTTGGAGCCTGTAAATAGGGGGTTGGAGCCTCCTTCCAGTGGGTGCTGGAGAATTTGGAAGTCGGTGCTTCCTATGAATGAATTCTATATATATATATAAGAAATTATTTTGTGGTTTTATTCCATTTGGGTTTCCAATTAAATGTTGGTGTATTGTGTATTTTATGTGATGTTATTATTTCTTATCGTTACATGCTCGTGATATATTATATGAAATCATAAATTATATACTGCTGATAAATTTAAATTTTATATATTGTGGTTAAAAGTGGTATAATTGCTCAATACCGATTCACTCCCCATCGTTGAGTATTTCCAACAATTAGTATGAGAGTTGGTTCCTTCAAGAAAATGGTTTAACCACTAGAAGGTAGATCATGGAGTATGTTGAGACTGGAGTACCACAGTTTGATGGTCAGAATGGTCAGGGATATGAAATATGGATCATAAATATGAAACTACTTTTGCAGGCCCAGGGATATGATATAAGGAAATTAGTTGTGATAGGATACATCGCTACAAAGAAACCAAAGACTACAAATAAGAATGAATTGAAACAAAACAAAAAAATAACAATGGATTTCATCTAGGAAGGATTACCTTATCTGGTAAGAGAGAAATTGGAAAAATCTTCATCAGCTAAAGAACTTTGGGATAAGATACATAATAGTTATTCCAAGTAATTTCCCATCACAGAGTCAGAACCTATTAAATAAAGTGCAGTTACAGAATGAGAATAGACATTATCATCATGTCAGACAGATTCAGAAGAAGAATATTGTGAACAAGGCACAGTAGATCTTGACGTAGAATTAATCAGTGCTTTATATGAACTAATGAAATAAAGGAAGAAAATAAAGTATCTTGAGGAACAATTAGTCAAGAATAATTCTCAAGAAATTTATAAAGAAGTCCAATAGATTATTACAATCCTAAAATTTCAAGAAAAATAAGCCTGAAGGATTGATGAAGCATGCAGACGTTAGTTAGAAGAAAAACAATTTTTGGAAGTTAAAATAGTATCACAAAGAAAGGAAGTATAGAAGAGAGAACATATTTTGAATAGCCATCTCAAGGAAATATCTCAGGACTTAAATAAGATTGATGAATAATTCAGTCAATAAGAAAGAAGACTTGAAGAAGAAATTATGTCCTTGGAGACCCAACTTGAAGAAGCAAAGAGAAAGGAAGAAGTCATGAATATCTGGATGATGAAAAAGAAGAAGAGTGTGAGAAACTTGAAGAAGAATTTGTCACATTAAGAGTTAAAATTGTCCAGCTCAACAAGAACACTGAAGAGAGGGAAATATCCACGTGATCAGTAAAGAAATCCGAAGAGAAATGTTACAGGTTTCTAGAAAGAAAGAATGAAGAGAGGACTAAGAGTTATGTAGAAGTCATCAAAGGCCCTATTAAAAAGGAAGAATGTGACTCAAAAAAGAAAATTCCATAAATGAAGAAAACTAAAGAAGACGATTATAGAAGAGATGGATATCAAAGAAGACCCTCCACTTTCAAAAATAAAAGAAGCTTCAATCATTGTGAAGGAAACAATAGAAGAGGAGATCATGATAAGCCAAGGAATGAGTTAAGAAGGACTACATCACAAACAAGATCATTCACTCCTAGGTATGAAAATTTATTTTATGATCATTGTTTCATTGATACAAACATTGGACATAAATCTACAG
This sequence comes from Picea mariana, assembly GCA_032191745.1. Lineage (NCBI taxonomy): Eukaryota > Viridiplantae > Streptophyta > Pinopsida > Pinales > Pinaceae > Picea > Picea mariana. The sequence goes on from JASDQU010264894.1 coordinate 9,113, forward strand.
ATTACAGAGATTATGGAAGAATTGATCAAGCAAGAAATGCATATGTGACTTGTTGTAATCTAGGGAGAAGCAGGGATATTACTGGTAGATCCTTAATTAGACATCATATAAGATACATACACACACATAGACATAGATAAATATATACACAAATAATGAGAGCCCAAAGAATAGTCCTTTATTATATGATATAGTATTAATTTTTTTTTTATACAACCTCTCACATGAAGCTACTTGAGCCTTCATGTTCTTGTCTATTTATACCCCTTTCAGGAAATTGTCACTACTTAACTGCCTAGGTTGGTCGGTATAACATATACTTCGACAGAACTCTACCTCTAATTTTTTTTGTCAACCGACTAGTTCTTAGTCGACTGTTGGGACTAGTCAATAGAGTCGAATAACCCCTACAATATATCCCCCCACCTTAATTCCTTTCTCATCCCAAGAAAGAAGGGATTATACAAAATTAATTTTCCATATTTTGATTACAAAATTAAAAATTTGATAAATAGAATATTGAGAGAGAGAAATATGCAAGAAGAGGAGACAAAATATTCATATGGTGGGCCAACTTAAATTTCCATTTCTAACTGCTCTATTGTGCCTAGAATTCCCTTGCTGGTCTCATCGACTTTCGTGCACTTTTCACTTTGTTTACTGATTTTGAAGGTTGTCTGAATGATGTTAGGGGATGAATGTTTTGTTTTTTGCATGAAGTCACACCACATGTCGATCATCTATTGTGCTTCTAGATTTAGTATCTTTGACTGGGAAATCAGGTCAAATTTTTCTACTATATATGATGTCTGAGTTGTGCCTGACTCTTGGTAAAATTTATGTTTTGGGTTCTTCATTTTATATTGGAGTTGGCTAAGACAAATGGTTGATTGTTAAATTTCCAATTTCACTTTGTGTCCCTCCTTTTTCCATTCCTATTCTTTCTTTGAAAGTTGTATCTCCATTGGTTTTTCTTTTTTCAGTTGTGTAGTGAGGGCTTATTTGATTTTGTTATCAATGGTCGAGTTTATTTCTCTTTCTGTACTTTCGACTACAACCTTTTGTATCCAACACTTGTTGAATGCATCTACAAAATGGGTCGGCCATTCACTTACCACAGAATTTAGTGTGCTAGCTTGTTTGGTCATTTGGTCTATATTATGCTTGAAGCCTTTAAGATTATTTTGTTCTATTATCAAGGATTTTTCTATATTCTCTTGAGTTTTTTGAATTTATTTGGCTGCTAATTCGAGTTGTTATTTGACTTCCTCTTTTTCTATTTGTAGAGTCACTACTTGTTGTTGGTATTCTATATTGGTTTTGATCATCCTTTGAATTATCCCTTTAAATCCTGCTAAGGTGTTATGTGCCTATGGTATCTGTTCTATCCCCTCATGCAACCTGACTACTTCTCTGCACTCCTGCAAGGTGTTATTTTGTTCTAGTTTTAATTTCTCAGCCTGAATTCCTTCTTTGAGAACCTTCTTCCATCTCCTTATTGATTCTTTCGAAATGGATTCGTGTAAGTCAAATAGGTGTTTGTCATAAATAGTGGTCGGGTCAAATGTGTCTTCAATTGCAATTCCCGATGGGCTAGTTGGGCATGTATTTTTAATAGTGATCATGGGATCCTTCTTCTTCCTTCTTTTATCTACATATTTCAAAGGTTGGCCCTCTTTTGACATCGTCTGTTGCGTCATTAGAACGCTATGTTCACTTGTTTGTTATTTTTTTCCTCTTGCTGCATGTTTTTCACTTCTTTGTTCACTATGTCCTAAATATCCTAGGTTATCTCTTTTGTTTTATTCTTCTCCAACTCAATAGGATTGTCCTCGGGGAAGTTCCTTTCATTCTACAGGCTTTCCAAGATTTTTGTTTGTATGCCTGGGACACTACTTCCTGGCTATGATTCCTTAGTACTCTAGAAAACATCAAGTTGTTGTGTTTTTGTTATCTGTAAGATGTCTTCCTATTGATCTAATGCCTCAAATGGATGAACCTCTTACATTTTTACTGGGTTGGTTGGCTCGCCTTGTTGTATTGATTCAACGGGTTGTTGTGGTGAAGTTTTTTCTCTAACTGAATGATGGTTTATTGACTCAATTTCAATTTCCTCAATCAACTTCTACTGCTCTATGTTCATGGTTTCTATATCAACATCATCCATATTGACTGGTTGATCTGACTCTATTACTTCCGACGACTTAATTATTATGAGTTACCTTTTATTTTTATTTTCTAGAAGTTATTCTACGATGGTTACTAGATCTGTTGGAGGTGATTCTCTGGTTAGGTCAATTGTTGCATCGGGTGTCCTTTTCTTACTTGGTGTTTTTTTCTACCCAACTCCCATTCATTTGTGTTTATTGTGACCTTTTTTGGGCTGACATAAGTAATTTTTCTTTCTATGTTTTTTTGTCTTTTTTCCCCTCTTGTTTTGATTTGTCCAAGTGTGCTCTTGATGTGCTTGAATTTCTACTTTTGTTCCTTATCTTTCTACAAATCCTCCTTCATTCCCAGTCCGACTGGGGAACTATATATTTTTTCATGGCGACAGTGTCTTGTCGGGTTTTATTTATCTTCTCAACAATCTAAGTAGTAATGCTTAACAAATTATATTTGATGATGGGGTGGTCAAAGTCGATGCCCTCATTCGATTGGAATGTTTCTCTCCATATTTATTCTATGTCAATTTCTAGTGCTTCTTCCTTGAAAACCTTCTTCCCCTTGTTCTTTTTGGTCAGTAGCTTTCTTTTACCCGAGGATGGATTTGTAGGTACAAGTGTCAAGGCTTGTAAATCCTCACTGAAAGGAATTGTATATAGAGTTGCTTCTATTTCACATTCCTTTTCCCCCTCAGTCAATGGTAATACTACAAGTACCCCTATTTGTTGTGTTTCAGGGGGAATTTATAGCTCTTGGTTGTTTTTTCTTTCTGTCTCTATGAAAATTTATTTTGTTGTCAGTTGGTAGTGTAGTTCTTTTTCCTCTGGTTCCAACTCAACTCCGCACCACAACTTTGTGCAGTCGAGATCGATTTGAATATGGCAGGGTGTTGGTAGAACCCGAAAAACTACTTTTTCAACCCACTATCTATGTGTACTTTCTTTCAAACCTGTGACCCATAGGCGAAATATCTCTTGTGGTTTCAGTGAGCTTGAAATGCTTGTTTGATTAGATGAGAAGACTTTTTACTTCTCCATTTTCAAGACTTTCTTCGTTGTAAATGTTGGTTCTCTAATAAGACAATATTGTTCCATTGCTAGCAAGATTAATAATGAAGTAAATTTGATAGCCTTACTAGAATCTTGGAATTCCTTGTAGTTGGTTATGATCATGTTAGCTAGGTGTTCTACCCAGTTGAACCTTTCAACATTCTTATAAACTTATGCTATTGCTTCAACCATTGTCATTTTTACATCAGATGCCCATCCTGTCGATATCAAGCACAATGGTACTATTATTGCATTCCAGTGGGATCTTAAGTCAATAATTTTATTAATCAACAACCCATTAGAATTTTTCATCGTCGATGACCCTATCACAAATTGCATCTAGTCATTGGTGTTGGTCGACATTGGTACCTTGGACCCTATCTTCAGAATACCCATGATTCGGTAGATAAGTCCACTTGTTCTTGCTATTGGTTGATCTATCCATAGGTATCCTTGATGATATTGAATAAAAATGAACTTCACTGCTTCTTCCTTACATCAACCCATGTCGCTGATTTGCGGGCTCTGAGGATGTGTCTAATTCCTGCATTTTCTAGGAATTTGGTTTCTTGTTTCCAGCTTCCTTCCTTCATTACCGATTCTGTGAATTTTTTCTAATGTTTTCTCCAATATGCTTCCTTTATCCTTGACTATCGAATATTGTACATCCATATTTGCAATGGCGTCATAGTCTCTCTGTGAAAAATTTGTCTCAGTATTGAACCTTCTATTGTGCTCCCAACTTGACCTCTCATCATTAGCATGTGTGGATCTTGATCACTGGTTTCAGGAAAGGCTAGTGAATTTGTGGGTTCAGCCGACTGTGAACTATTCTCTATACTTAATTGTGGGGGAAAAAATACAATGAAGCAAAGTCATAGGATTCTTAGAGATTTATAGCCAGTATCGAGAGTGTCAGGTTGAATGCATCTAGTTTTTCTCAGATTTCGCGCTCTTCCGTCATAACTATTGGAGCTACGAGTGAGTTGAATGAGTTGAAGTTTATATCGTTGCTCGGCTATAATTAGTTTGTGTCTCATCGCTCATTAATTCATAGGCATTTTGATTGGTTTTCGTATGTAGCAGTGTAATTATCTATTATGTGTATGGCTATGAAATGGTCATTTCCATGTTGTTGGTCTTTAATTCTCTCGTAGGTTGTTACCTATTCAAAATTAAATGCAATTTCTTTGTTGATGTTATTGTTTCATAAATATTTTTCGTAAGTCAATTGATGGGGTGGAATGTAAGGAATATATTCTATTTCTTTGTCTCGGGATCGACCATGGGTTGCTTTCTCTCTCCATTCTTCTTTATTGTTTATTTTCTTTGATGCTATGGCTATCCTTTAAATACTTTACCTTTTTGGTTTCACATACCTAGATTTTTCTAACTCTTTTTTTTGTTTATTAGATTGAAGAAAGGTTTATTTCTCATAAGTATGATTAGTCGATTTAGTCAATTCCTATTGACAACTACCTGGTAAATTTTGTCAATAGGGTTATTTTCTTTTATACATCGTACTTATTTAAGAGGGCACCATTAATTAATTTCCTAAATGGTTTCGCCAATAATATTCTAAGTTGGACCACTTTGGCATGTCAAATATCTTCTACCACATAAGGCGTAAGCCATGTTGTCTCTAATTTTATGGGTTTTCCTTTGATGTGATTGTCGTATAATAAGACTAAATCTTTGTCATTTATGTCTTTTTCTCTTTATATGTCAATCGTTCCATGATTTCTTTTGTTTCCTATGAACCTCCTGGTGATGTATTTCTATTAATATGTCTTCTTCTAGTTTGTTTAATTGATATAGTCAATTTTTCACACTTTTTCTTTCGTCAAATTTGGCTACAACAACAACCCTGTCGGAATTGGCTAAAAATTGTAAAGATATAATATCTTCTTTTCCATAGGTGAGATTGAATAGAGTCTTCCCAGTTGATCATTTGTTTGATGATCTATATGCCCAAAGGACTGCAGGAATATTGTCATCCCAATAGTCTTTGTTGAGTCCATAAATCTTTGTGAGTCCTTTATGTAATGTTTTGTTAAATGCTTCGACCACCCTATTTGCTTGTGGATGGTAAGTTTTCATTATTCTATGGTTGATAAAAAACTTTTCCAGTAAGACTTTAATTGTTTCTTTCACAAAGTAAATTCATTGGTCTCTTATTAATGTCATAGGACAACCAAACCTTGTAATTATATTCATGTAGATGAATTGTTTTGCTACCTCTTTGGTACAAAATTCAACAGGTTCATCTCCTACCCACTTAGTCACATATTCGACCACAATAGTGATGTACTTGGAACCAGTTATTCTTTCCCTTCGTGTAAATGGATTGAAAAGTTGATAGCCCATATTTTGAATGCTCGGTTAGAGTTTATTGAACTTAGTGGCATTTCTTTTTTCCACAAAGGTCATCCAAGCCTTTGGAAACTATCACATTTTCTTACTTGGTCTTGACATTATTTATGCATATTCAACTACCATAGACCTGCTTGTAGTATTTGTTTGTCTATCGTGTCGACCTGAAAATTCCCTCCGATTTCTCCTACATGATCTTCGTTGATAATATCATCCATTTTGTGCTATGGCACACATCTTCTTAAAACATCATCAATCCCCATTTTGTATAAATATTAGTTAATGATTGTGAAAGGTGCATATTTGAGGGATAGAAATTTATTTTTTTTTGTTGGGAGGTCCTCTGTGGCCTTTCCTTCTTCTAGGAAATTAGAAATATCTTATAAGTCTTGTGCGGAAGCTTCGACTTGAAATAAATGTGCATCAGAAATATCATCTTCGATGCTTGTTGGGTCTTCTCTTGTTTCTAGTCATGATAGGTGGTCAAGTCGGACATTATTTTTCCTCGGTCATATGATTATGTTGAATTGAAATTATTGAATTCAGAGTAACCATAGAGAAATATTTCCTTGATGGACTTGTTTATTGACCAAATATTTCATTTCTTGATGGTCTATAAAAAATATGAAGGGATTGCAAGTAAGTAGTTGTTGGAAGATTGGTTGTTGTCATTGATGTCAACCCTAGTCAT